>WNWK01003833.1:107500-154866 GCA_009830355.1 Cherax destructor
CCCAAATTTTTTAATCAATGTGGACAAAAGTGGCTTTTGGGGCCCCTCCGGGATTAGGGGCCCTCAAGCTTAAGCTTCATTAACTTCATAACAGATTCGCCCCTGGTAGTACGACAGTTGTAAGCAACAGCCTTACTGCTGGACTAAGTTATACTGGATTGTAAAACGCCTGCTGAGAAGGCGCAACGTTTTGGTTATGAAGATACCCAGGTACTGCCCATGTGTCTTACTCATCAACTTCTCGTCGGTTCTGTATACCGTTATCATGTCATCTTGTTCTCATTTACTGTTTAGTCTCTGTCAGGTGCAAAGGTTGAACATTATTGGACACAAATGTGCTCTCGTTGGGTCGTCCTGACAGCACTAAGGTTCCAAAAGATTCTACTACAAGCCACCCTCCAGAAGACATCCCTAGAGAAGTCACCCCCTTCCCCGAGAAGCCACCCCCAGAGAAGTCACTCCCCAGAGAAGCCACCCTTCGAGATGCCACCCCCAGAGAAGCCACCCCCAGAGATGCCACCCCCAGAGAAGCCACCCCAGAGAATCCACCCCAGAGAAGCCACCCCCAGAGAGGCCACTCCTGACAAGCCATGATCATCACTTGTCTTACCCAAGTCCCACACAGCTTCGCCAACTCCCTGTGGCTTAGTTTGTAACAGAGATCTTAAGCCACTTGTCAAGAAGCTTCTCTCTCTCTCTCTCTCTCTCTCTCTCTCTCTCTCTCTCTCTCTCTCTCTCTCTCTCTCTCTCTCTCTCTCCCTCTCTCCACTCCTGGAAATACCAATAGCACTGTAGTGCCAACACTACTCTGGTGGTACCAACACTACTCTCGTGGTACCAACACTACTCTCGTACCAACACTACTAACACTAAGTACCAACACTACTCTCATGGTACCAACACTACTCTGGTGGTACCAACACTACTCTGGTGGGACCAACACTACTCTGGTGGTACCAACAATATTCTCGTAGTTCCAACATTACTTTCGTGGTACCACCACTACTCTCGTGGTACCAACACTACTCTGGTGGTACCAACACTACTCTCGTAGTGCCAATACAACTCTGGTAGTACCAACACTACTATCGTGGTACCAACACTACTCTCGTAGTACCAACACTACTCTTGTGGTAATAATACTACTATGGTGGTACCAACACTACTCTGGTGGTACCAACACTACTCTGGTGGTACCAACACTACTCTCGTAGCTCCAACACTACTCTCGTAGCTCCAACTCTACTTTCTTGGTACCAACACTACTCTCGTGGTACCAACACTACTCTCGTGGTACCAACACTACTCTCGTGGTACCAACAATACTCTGGTAGTACCAACACTACTCTCGTAGTGCCAACACTACTCTGGTAGTACTCACACTACTCTTGTGGTACCAACACTACTCTTGTGGTACCAACACTACTCTGGTAGAACCAACACTACTCTGGTGGTACCAACACTTACTCTCGTAGTTCCAACACTACTCTGGTAGTACCAACACTACTCTGGTAGTACCAACACTACTATGGTAGTACCAACACTACACTACTCTGGTAGTACCAACACTACTCTGGTGGTACCAACACTACTCTCGTAGTGCCAACACTACTTTGGTAGTACCAACACTACTCTGGTAGTACCAACACTACTCTGGTAGAACCAACACTACTCTGGTGGTACCAACACTACTCTCGTAGTGCCAACACTACTCTGGTAGTACCAACACTACTCTGGTAGAACCAACACTACTCTGGTGGTACCAACACTACTATCGTAGTGCCAACACTACTCTGGTAGTACCAACACTACTCTGGTAGTACCAACACTACTTTGATAGTACCAACACTGCTCTCTTAGTGCCAACACTACTCTGGTAGTACCAACACTACTCTGGTGGTAACAACACTACTCTGGTGGTACCAACACTACTCTGGTGGTACCATCACTACTCTGGTAGTACCAACACTACTCTGCTGGTACCAACACTACTCTGGTGGTACCAACACTACTCTGGTAGTACCAACATTACTCTGGTGGTACCAACACTACTCTGGTGGTACCAACACTACTCTCGTAGTGCCAGTATTGTCATCTGGGGATACAAAGAGCCTGTGGTGCCAACACCACCTTACACCAAGGTAACAAGACCTCAGGTGACAATGGTACTCCCGGGACCAGACACTCACAACACCAACTAACTAGAGCGTCTGACTCCATTTGTCAACTTCATGTCTACTCCAACAGTTATTTGTATCACTCAGAGAGAGAGAGAGAGAGAGAAGAGAGAGAGAGAGAGAGAGAGAGAGAGAGAGAGGGAGGGAGAGGGAGAGACCTCACTCACTTACATATAAAAACTGGAGAAAGTGCAGAGGTTCTCAACCTGACTAGTTCAAGAGCTAAGGAAATGAGTTAATTAAGTGGGAGTATAGGAAGAAAGTATAGCGGCGTTACAAGGATTAGAGATATGATAAATTAATAATAAGATTAGTAGAATTAGGTGTCATAATACCTACTATTAAGTAATTGTACTATAGTTCTAGTAGTAATAGTAGTGGTAGTAGAAGTAGTAGTAGTGGTAGTGTAGTAGTAGTAGTAGTAGTAGTGGTAGTAGTAGTAGTAGTAGTAGAGTAGTAGTAGTAGTAGTGGTAGTAGTAGTGGTGGTAGTAGAAGTAGTAGTAGTAGTAGTGGTAGTAGTAGTAGTGGTAATAGTAGTAGTAGTAGTGGTAGTAGTAGTAGTGGTGGGGGTTGTAATAGTAGTAGTAGTAGTAGTTATAGTAGTAGTAGTAGTAGTAGTAGTAGTAGTAGTAGTAGTAGTAAGTAGTAGTGGTGGTAGTAGTAGTGGTAGTAGTAGTAGTGGTAGTAGTACTAATAGTAATTGCAATATTTGTTGTAGTAGTAATAACAGTAGTTATAGTAGTAACAAGTAGAGGTAGTTGTAGAAGTTGAAAAAGAAAAAAACTGCAAAGTTCACCACTTTACGGTGTTATTAATCTATTGCTGCTGGCATAGTGTATCAGAGGACCGGGAGGGTGAGGAGAGAGCCTTAATGTTTTCTCCGTGACCTCATCATAACAAACCTCTAACCTCAACCAGTGACTGTATATGTGTATTTCTATTACATTCTCTCCTTCCATTCTCTGTTTTTCCTTTCCCATCTCTCCACTTTCTTTTCCATTCTCTGGCCTTATCTCTCTGTATCCCTCTCATTTCTTCCCATCCTCTCTTCTCCTCCCTTTCACTTCCTCTCACTGCCTCTTCTTCTCCCCATTCCTTCTACTCTCATTGTAATCAACCAATATTAAACTGAAGGCTGAAACTTAGAGGATATTCCTATTTACCTTCTCTGGGACCTACTTTCTCAGTCTCAAGTTGGTACATGACTCGTGTAATTGGGGAAATTCCCTTTGAATAAATGGGACAATTTGGGGACCAATTAAGGGATGCCAGAATGAAAAAAATTATATATATATATATATATATATATATATATATAAAAAAATTTTTTTTTATATATATATATATATATATATCTTTGTGTTTGTAAATTTGATGCGTTTGCGTAATTTTTTTTTGGGGGGGAGGGATATTGGTATTGGGAAACGTTGCTTTTCACGTCTTTCAGAATTGCCTCGTATCTCGTGTTTGCTTGTATGTGTGTGTTAGTTACCATTTTGTCCTAGGCACATGTCGATTAGACACTAGGCCTGTTGTATGTATGTGCGTGTGTGTGTGTGTGTAACGAAACACTTCGAAATGTTTCGGCCCCGCCGGGAATTGAACCCGGGCCTTCCGTGCGTGAAGCAAGAGCGCTAGCCACCATGCCATCGGGGCGTGTGTGTGTTTGTTGACAGGTGTGTTTGCTTGGTGTTTGCAAGGAGTGTGTGTCGTGCTTCTTTATCGTTTGTCCATGTGCTCTATTTTTGTTGTGTCAGGTTTAAGTTACCGATTAGTTATGTGTCTTAAAACCATACCACGGGCGGGGATAGAACTCGCGGTCAGAGTCATAAAACTCCAGACCGCCGTGGAATGGTTTGTCTGCAATCGTGTCATTACGATTTCGAGAGTTATGTGTCTTGTTCGTTAATTATGTGTTCACTGGTGAGTAGTGATACTGAAATGCATGTGAGCCGATGTGTACTGTGTTTTGTGTTATGTGTTATGCATGTTCATCATGTTTTATTCATGTATGTTCAACGCATGTTCAGAGCCGGGGAGTACTAGTTCATGCCTGTTCACAGATGGCTCGACTTGGGGCCACACTTGTTCACGAGTAAATCGCGTTTGTTCATTGCCTTTTCCCAGGTGACTCATATGTGTGTACCATAATTATCCACGCGAGTTAAGTTTGTTCAATACCTGTTCAAAGATGAGCCATATTTGGCAGAAATCATCTGTTAACGTCAGTTAATTCTTTCTCATATCTTGATTATTAAACATCGTTCGACACACAGGTGTGCGAGCTAGAGACCTACGTAGGTAGGTTGGTTGGGTTTCAAGCCTGTCCACTACACGAGGGTCACAAAGGCTGTGTGTCACCTGTACACCACCAGTCAAGGATACTTTAATTCTTTCAACTGGAACTCAGGCAAACTCTTAGTATTTATACATTAAGACATGCAAACTCTCAGCGTATTATTTATAGCAAGAGATACACACACTTTTCTCTCTCTTTCTCTCTCTCTCTCTCTCTCTCTCTCTCTCTCTCTCTCTCTCTCTCTCTCTCTCTCTCTCTCTCTCTCTCTCTCTTTCGTGACTCAATAATGTAAGAAGTCACGAAGGAGCTTGGAATTTAGCTATTTTTCACAGTGGTTGTTCTGTTTACTGTGATCTTATTGCATATATATATATATATATATATATATATATATATATATATATATATATATATATATATATATATATATATATATATATATATATATATATAACCTTGAGGATCGAATGGATTTGACAATTAAAAATAGGAGAGGAGAATTATTAGACGGAGAGTTAGAGGTATCAGGAAGATGGTGGGAATATTTTGAGGAACTGTTAAATGTTGATGAAGATAGGAAAGCTGTGATTTCGTGTATAGGGTAAGGAGGAATAACATCTTATAGGAGTGAGGAAGAACCAGTTGTGAGTGTGGGGGAACTTCGTGAGGCAGTGGGTAGAATGAAGGGGTAAAGCAGCTGGGATTGATGGGATAAAGACAAATGTTCAAAGCATGCTGGGATATAGTTTTGGAGTGGTTGGTGCTTGTATTTAATAAATGCATAGAAGAGGGTAAGGTACCTAGGAATTGGCAAAGAGCATTAGGTAATGAAAGATTGGATATCAGATTGGAGGGAGTATGGAGGAAGTGAATGCATTCAGATATTTGGGAGTGGATGTGTCAGCAGATGGGTCTATGAAAGACGAGGTGAATCATAGAACTGATGAGGAAAAAAGTGAGTGGTGCACTGAGGAGTCTGTGGAAGGAAAAGGGGGAATGTATATTCATACCAACGCTTTTATATGGGTGTGAAGCATGGGTTGTGAATGTTGCAACAAGGAGAAGGCTGGAGGCAGTGTCTGAGGGCAATATGCGGTATGAATATAATGCAGAGAATCCGTAGTTTGGAAATTAGGAGGTGAGGGGTTACTAAAAGTATTATCCAGAGGGCTGAGGAGGGGTTGTTGAGATGATGGAATGAAATAGAATGACCTGGAAAGCGTATAAATCTGTAGTGGAAGGGGTAGGGGTCGGTTTAGGAAAGGATGGATTGAGTGCGTAAAGGAGGATTTGTGTGCGAGGGGCTTAGACTTCCAGCAAGCATGCGTGAGCGTGTTAGATATGAGCAATTGGAGACAAGAGAATTTTATGATTTGACGTTCTTTTGGAGTGTGAGCAAGATAACATTTATGAAGGGATTCAGGTAAAACGGCAGGCCGGATTGGAGTTCTGGAGATGGGAAGTACAGTGTCTGCACTCTGAAGGAGGGGTGTTAATGTTGCAGTTTTATAACTGTAGTGTAAGCATTCCTCTGGCAAGACAGTGATGGAGTGAATGATGATGAATATATATATATATATATATATATATATATATATATATATATATATATATATATATATATATATATATATATATATATATATATTATATATATATATATATAAAAAGAAAAACTTTCACCATCATTCACTCCATCACTGTCTTGCCAGAGGCGTGCTTACACTACAGTTATAAAACTGCAACATTAATTAACATCCCTCCTTCAGACTGCAGGCACTGTACTTCTCATCTCCAGGACTCAAGTCCGGCCTGCCGGTTTCCCTAAATGCCTTCATAAATGTTACCTTGCTCACACTCCAACAGCACGTCAAGTTCTAAAAATCATTTGCCTCCATTCGCTCCTATCCAACACGCTCACACATGCTTTCTGGAAGTCCAAGCTTCTCTCACACAAAACCTCCTTTACCCCCTCCCTCCAACCTTTCCTAGGTCGACCCCTACCCCGCCTTCCCTCCACTACAGATTTATACACTCTCGAAGTCATTCTATTTCCTTCCATCCTCTCTACATGTCTGAACCACTTCAACAACCCCTCCTCAGCCCTCTGGATAATAGTTTTGGTAATCCTGCACCTCCTCCTAATTTCCACACTACGAATTCTCTGCATTATATTCACACCACACATTGACCTCAGACATGACATCTCCACTGCCTCCAGCCTTCTCCTTGTTGCAACATTCACCACCCATGCTTCACACCCATATAAATATAAAATAAACAAAATATTTGATACTCACTTATTCAAGAAATGCATTAATAATTCTATTTAAAAAACATATGATAAATAATTACATTTAGTCTCAATTAATACAATAAACAAACTCGATAATTATTTGCAATTTCTTAGAAGAATTATAGATCTATACCCAACTATTTCTGAAAACTGAGCATTCTAAATATTTGAGAAATTTCTGGCGACGGGGAGAAAAATGCTGGTCGGAAAAAAATATGTAACAAAAAAAAAAAAAAATGCTCGGCAATAAGGGTTAGAAAAATGAACACGATAACATTTAAGGGAATTTCGAAAATGCTGGAATGACATTTAGAACTGAAAGTATCATTGAGTTTTATGAGAGGTCATGGGGAATTATAGATGGTAGAGGGAAGTGAAGGAGTGAGAGAGAAAGTAGGAGGAGGGAGAGGATGAGAGGAAGGAAGAGGAAGAGGAGGAGAAGGAGAAAAAGGGAGAAGAGGATAAGGGCGGAGATGAAAGGAGGAGGAGGAGGTGAAACAAGAAATAAGAGAGGGAGAAGTAGAGGTAAAATAATACAAAGAAAAATGTAGAAGGAAGAAGAAAGTAGAACAAATATAAAACAAGAGCAAGAAGAGGAATAATAATAATAATAATAATAATAATAATAATAATAATAATAAAGAAGAAGAAAAAGAAGAAGAAGAAGAAGAAAAGGTAGACTAGAAGACGAAAAAAAAGTAATAGAAAGAAGAAAAATAGAAAAGTAAAATGTATAAAAAGAGAAAAAAATGAAAATAAAGAAAAATAAGAGAAACAAGACGATGAGAAGGAGAAGAGGAACAAGAAGAAGAAGAAGAAGAAGAAGAAGAAGAAGAAGAAGAAGAAGAAGAAGAAGAAGAAGAAGAAGAAGAAGAAGAAGAAGAAGAAGAATAAACAGCAGCGATAAGTATCAAAAAGAGGGTCATAGGCATTACACAGAAAGTAGTAGTAAACAGAGCAAGATCCAGCATCAGCGAGTTAAAAACCTGAGTGCCCCAAGGCACTGTCCTGGCACCTCTGTTGTTTCTCATCCTCATAGCAGACACTGATACAAACATCATCACAGTTTTGTATCATCATTTGCAGATGACACCAAAATAAGAATGAAAGTCACTACGGTAGAGGACACTAAAAAATTACAGGAAGATATAAGCAGTGTTTTCCAGTGGGCAGTGGAGAACAACATGACGTTCAATGGTGATAAGTTCCAACTGCTGATGTATGGAAAGAATGAAGAACTCAAAAGGAACACTATATACAAAACTCAAGAGGGTCACCAAATAGAACGAAAGGAACACGTGAAAGACTTTGGAATAATTATGTCAGCTGACCTTTCTTTCAAAGAAAACAATAAGACAAAGATCATGACGGCCAGAAGGATGACAGGGTGGGTAATGAGAACTTTCAAAACAAGGGAAACAATATCAATGGTGGCACTTTTCAAATCGCTAGTGCTCCCTCATTTGGAATATTATTCAGTGTTGATGGCCCCGTTCAGGGCAGAAGAAATATCAGAGCTGGAACAAATGCTGAGATCCTTTACGGCCCACATAGGGTCAGTAAAGAATTTAAATTACCAGGAACGCTTTAAAGTCTTAAATATGTACTCACTGGAGCGGAAGAGAGAGAGGGCCTGGTCCCAAATGTGCACACTGCCATAACAACATACTGGAGCGAGAATAATGGGAGAATTGCAAAATAAACCAAGTGAAGAGCAGGGGTGCTGTGGGCACAATAAGGGAACACTGTATCAACATCCGTGGCCCCAGATTATTCAACATCTTACCAGAAAAAATCAGAAACACTGCTGGAACAGGTGTAGAAATCTTGAGGATATCCTTCCAAGAGAGAACCCGCAATAATGGATTCAAATTAGATAAGTTTAGATTTAGAAAGGATATAGGAAAGTACTGGTTTGGTAGTAGGGTAGTTGATGAGTGGAACGGTCTGCTTAGTAGGGTTATCGAAGCTAAAACCTTGGGTAGTTTCAAATTTAGGTTGGATAAATACATGAGTGAGAGGGGTTGGATCTGAGTGGGACTTGCACGAGAGTAAATAGAATTATCAAAGCTTATTGCTTGGGTAGTGTTTATTCTGTTAGTCGGTTAGATTAGTGAAGGACTTGCCTAGTATGGGCCAACAGGCCTACTACAGTGTTCCTCCTTTCTTATGTTCTTATGTCTTCAAGAGGAAACTGGGCAAGTATCTTCACAAGGTGCCAGATGAACCAGGCTGTGATGGGTATGTAGGGCGGCTGACCTCCAATAGCAACAGCCTGATTAACAAGGCTGCCACCAGACGAGCCTGGCTCATGGCCGGACTCCGGGAGTACAAAGACTCTCGAAACTTATCAAATGTATATCAAAGGTAAAGGTACTGAAGAACGAATCAGACAAAATAAAATCCTCTTTCAAGATTTTTGTCTCCTCTAATATTTCCTGACCAACAAATGCATCCGCTTCTTTGGGTGAGAGAAAAAAAAGAAGTCATATAACAAACCAGACATTTCTGCCCCGCTCCCTCGTCTCCCCAGTTCCACTTTTTTCCCTTCACACGTAATGACGGCAGGGAAAAAAAAAACAGGGACATCCATTCTGAGTGGAAGTCATCTGACACATCTGGTGCTGCATAATATCCAGGCCGCTGTGACCCCCCACCACCGCTTAAGATGCCTATCTCTCTCTCTCTCTCTCTCTCTCTCTCTCTCTCTCTCTCTCTCTCTTGTTTACCTCAGGCTCAGAGAGCCTTCGTGTAAAAACGCCCCAAATGAACTTCTGCGTCGACACTGACAAAATAAATGTTGCATTTATATTCCCCGGCAGAAACAGCACTGTAAACAGCAGCTCCAAATAGCAGCAGCAATTACAGCATACAGCAACAACAGCATCAGCAGCTGTAACAGCAGCAACAACGACGACAGCATCAGCCGCACCGCGAAAAGCAGCGACAGATGGCAGCACAACCAGCAGCTACAACAACAGCAGCAACAACAGCAGCAACAACAAAGGCAGCAGCAACTTCAGCAGCAGTAGCAGCAGTTCCGTAAAAATCAGCGCCCGCTATAAATATCATCAGCAGCAACACTAACAACAGCAACATCACCATAAACAAAAGCATTCTGAGTACTAGTCAACACTAATCAGTACTTATCAGTCATGATTAGCACTGATCAGTACTAGTCAGCACTGGTCAGCATTGGTCAGTACTGGTCACCCCTGGCTGTCTTCCCATCTCTCTTGACCTCTGGCTGTCTTCCCATCTCTCTTGACCCCTGGCTGTCTTCCCATCTCTCTTGACCCCTGGCTGTCTTCCCATCTCTCCTGATCCCTGGCTGTCTTCCCATCTCTCCTGACCCCTGTCTGTCTTCCTATCTCTCTTGACCCCTGGCTGTCTTCCCATCTCTCTTGACCCCTGGCTGTCTTCCTATCTATCTTGACCCCTGGCTGTTTTCCCATCTTCCTGATCCTTGGCTGTCTTCCCATCTCTCTTGACCCCTGGCTGTCTTCCTATCTATCTTGACCCCTGGCTGTTTTCCCATCTCTCTTGACCCCTGGCTGTCTTCCTATCTATCTTGACCCCTGGCTGTTTTCCCATCTCTCCTGATCCTTGGCTGTCTTCCCATCTCTCCTGATCCCTGGATGTCTTCCTATCTATCTTGACCCCTGGCTGTCTTCCTATCTATCTTGACCCCTGGCTGTCTTCCCATCTCTCTTGACCCCTGGCTGTCTTCCCATCTCTCTTGACCCCTGGCTGTCTTCCTATCTCTCTTGACCCCTGGCTGTCTTCCCATCTCTCTTGACCCCTGGCTGTCTTCCTATCTCTCTTGACCCCTGGCTGTCTTCCCATCTCTCTTGACCCCTGTCTGTCTTCCTATCTCTCTTGACCCCTGGCTGTCTTCCCATCTCTCTTGACCCCTGGCTGTCTTCCTATCTATCTTGACCCCTGGCTGTTTTCCCATCTCTCCTGATCCTTGGCTGTCTTCCCATCTCTCTTGACCCCTGGCTGTCTTCCTATCTATCTTGACCCCTGGCTGTTTTCCCATCTCTCCTGATCCTTGGCTGTCTTCCCATCTCTCCTGATCCCTGGATGTCTTCCTATCTCTCTTGACCCCTGGCTGTCTTCCTATCTATCTTGACCCCTGGCTGTCTTCCCATCTCTCTTGACCCCTGGCTGTCTTCCCATCTCTCTTGACCCCTGGCTGTCTTCCTATCTCTCTTGACCCCTGGCTGTCTTCCCATCTCTCTTGACCCCTGGCTGTCTTCCTATCTCTCTTGACCCCTGGCTGTCTTCCCATCTCTCTTGACCCCTGTCTGTCTTCCTATCTCTCTTGACCCCTGGCTGTCTTCCCATCTCTCTTGACCCCTGGCTGTCTTCCTATCTATCTTGACCCCTGGCTGTTTTCCCATCTCTCCTGATCCTTGGCTGTCTTCCCATCTCTCTTGACCCCTGGCTGTCTTCCTATCTATCTTGACCCCTGGCTGTCTTCCTATCTATCTTGACCCCTGGCTGTCTTCCCATCTCTCTTGACCCCTGGCTGTCTTCCCATCTCTCTTGACCCCTGGCTGTCTTCCTATCTCTCTTGACCCCTGGCTGTCTTCCTATCTATCTTGACCCCTGGCTGTCTTCCCATCTCTCCTGATCCCTGGCTGTCTTCCCATCTCTCCTGATCCCTGGCTGTCTTCCCATCTCTCCTGACCCCTGGCTGTCTTGCCATCTCTCCTGACCCCTTGCTGTCTTGCCATCTCTCCTGATACCTGGCTGTCTTCCCATCTATCTTGACCCCTGGCTGTCTTCCCATCTCTCTTGACCCCTGGCTGTCTTCCTATCTCTCTTGACCCCTGGCTGTCTTCCTATCTATCTTGACCCCTGGCTGTCTTCCCATCTCTCCTGATACCTGGCTGTCTTCCCATCTCTCCTGACTCCTGGCTGTTTTCTACCTCTCTAAGCGACCTGTCATCTAGTTCCCTGCTGTCTCTCTCGCTTGCGGACTTGTTTATGTCCCACAGAGAACACAAACGCCGTTCAAAACTCACTCACTGAACTGGTTCTTAGTTATGAAGGAAACTATTTTAGATGTCTGTTATAGAAAGTGAGAGTTTTATCAGGGGGCTGCGTACAGGGAAGCTCTGTGTGTGTGTGTGTGTGAGAGAGCGAGCTGGCTGCGTACAGGGAAGCTCTGTGTGTGTGTGTGAGAGAGAGAGAGAGAGCTGGGCTGACAAGAGGAGGGAATTGCCATCCAACTGTCTCGTAACGACGCCTGGACTGACTGCAGTAGTCACTCCCCCGACGTGGACACACCGGGCTGGACTAATTTTGCGTCGCGACAGCAGTTGTCATGATGGTGTCTGGCGAGGCTCCACTTGACCCTAAACGACTGTACTGAAGAAAATAAAGATAGAAAAACACCAGAGTGCCTTCGTGTGCTTATATACACATCTGCCGAATAGGTAAAACTTGCGATCTACGCTCTTCTTGCCGAATAAGGCAAGTGAAAATTTGTGTATGCAATAATTTTGCAAAAATCATTCTGAACCTAACGAAAAAAAATATACTTCATTGTGTTTGATTATTATTAAATTACTGTAAACTTATCTAAAATATATTTAGTTGGATTAGGCTAAATTAAATTGCGCTGATTATAATAACGTTAAGTAAGTTTTCTAAGGTTCTTTTGGTACAAAATTATTAATTTTTACATTAACATAAATGAAAAAATATATCTTTAAACGTATAAGAGAACATTTTAGAAAGGATATATATATATATATATATATATATATATATATATATATATATATATATATATATATATATATATATATATATTATGTGGAGGGATGTCTGAACTGCGATGTGAGCTCGCTTCTGGCCACACGGTGATTGAACGAATGACAGTGGAAGTGTTTCTTCCTTTTCAGGTCGCCCTACCTGGTTGTCTAGCCCACTATCTTGACATAAAAATGACACACAAAGTGAGCATTCTGGCTTTGTGCTGAGTCCTCTTCAGTGGATAAACAGCAAACCTGGCCGGATAAGAAGGTATACTTACCGGATAAGAATAGCTTGATCGGATAAGAATTAATCTGACGGATAAAAAAGGTAATAGTCAGAACCTTTTACCAGAAGGAAAATAAAGAATAAACTTAATAAGAGTAACAATTTATTCTGTGTCGGTTCAGAAATCAATAGAGGTCCTTCAGCCATAATATCGAATTTAATACTGCAGTTAACGATGGTCCGGATTAGCTGGATCCGATAATGAGGTATCGAGTCTAGCCGGCTCCTCTCCGAGCAGTGCTTGATGCCGGAATTATACTGACATTGCTCTCTTCTCTCTTTCTTCTCTCTCTCTCTCTCTCTCCCTCCCTCCCTGGAGAAACGTCCTCAACATTCTTGGGCGTTCACTAACACCGCTTTACTTTCTCCAACTCTTCTTGGATTTCTTCTTAAGGACTGGGAAACTTTCTCTCCCTCTCTCTCTCCCTCTCCCTCCCTCCCTCCCTCTGCCTCCCTCCCTCTCACTCTCCCTCCCTTACTCTCACTCTTGGAACCTCTCCATCATGACAACCCTTTCTCCACACACACACACACAACCAGCACTGATTCATGGAAGGGAAATCCTGTGTCACAAACCTCCTGTAGTTTTATGACAAGGTATTTTCTTGGACTGCAAGAAGGCCTTCGACACAGTACCTCACAAGGGATTAGTGCAGAAGCTAGAGGATCAGGCACGCAAAACAGGAAGGGCACTGCAATGGATCAGAGAATACCTGACAGGGAGGCAACAACGAGTCATGGTACGAGATGAGGTATAACAATGGTCGCCTGTGACGAGCGGGGTTCCACAGGGGTCAGTCCTAGGACCAGTGCTGTTTTTGGTATATGTGAATGACATGAAGGAAGAGATAGACTCAGAAGTGTCCCTGTTTGCAGATGATGTGAAGTTAATGAGAAGAATTAAATCAGATGAGGATCAGGCAGGACTACAAAGAGACCTGGACAGGCTGCACACCTGGTCCAGCAACTGGCTACTCGAATTTAACAAAGAAAAATGCAAAGTCATGAAGATCGGGGAAGGGCAAAGAAGACCGCGGACAGAGTATAGGCTAGGCAGCCAAAGACTGCAAACCTCACTCAAGGAAAAGATTTTGGGGTGAGTATAATACCGAGCACGTCTCCGGAAGCACACATCAACCAGATAACTGCTGCAGCATACGGGCGGCTGGCAAACCTGAGAATAGCGTTCCGATACCTCAGTAAGGAATCGTTCAAGACACTGTACACCGTGTACGTCAGGCCCATACTGGAGTATGCAGCACCAGTTTGGAACCCACACCTGGTCAAGCACGTCAAGAAATTAGAGAAAGTGCAAAGCTTTGCAACAAGACTAGTTCCCGAACTAAGGGAAATGTCCTACGAAGAAAGGTTAAGGGAAATAGGTCTGACGACACTGTAGAACAGGAGGGTAAGGGGAGACATGATAACGCCATACAAAATATTGCGAGGAATAGATAAGGTGGACAGAGACAGGATGTTCCAGAGATGAGACACAGCAACAAGGGGTCACAGTTGGAAGCTGAAGACTCAGAAGAGTCAAAGGGATGTTAGGAAGTATTTCTTCAGTCACAGAGTTGTCAGGAAGTGGAATACTCTGGAAAGTGATGTAGTGGAGGCAGGAACCATACATAGCTTTAAGACGAGGTATGATAAAGTTCATGGAGCAGGGAGAAAGAGGACCTAGTAGCGATCTGTGAAGAGGCGGGACCAGGAGCTGAGTCTCGACCCCTGCAACTACAAATAGGTGAGTACACACACACACACACACAAACATATATACACACACCGGTGGCTTGGTGGCTAAAGCTCTCGCTCCATGCACGGAGGGCCCGGGTTCGATTCCCGGTGGGGCAGAAATATTTTGAAGTGTTTCCTAACACACACACAACAGGCTTAGTGTCTAATTGACATGTGCCTAGGACAAAATGGTAACTAACACACACACACACACACACACACACACACACAGAATGGAGTGAAACTGTATGCAGAGGCCCTATCAGACCATCGTGGAGCCCGAGAAAAAGAGAGGATCACATCAGGAACAATCGAGGAGAGTGTAGAAAAAGGGAGAGCTAAGCTATATGTAGAAGCCCTAACAGACCACAGCAGTGCACAGGGAAAGTTAAGGGAAAGCGACAGGCCACTGGACCAAGGGATAACAGACAGTGAAGAGATTGAAGAAAGGAAAGCTGCAATGGAGGCAACTAAATCGAATCAGGGGTTACATAGAGATAGGCAGTGGAAGAATGAAAGAGAAAGATCAGTCATTTATGGGCTCAGGGAAGCTGAAGGAAAACTTATGAACAAGAAGACAAGGGAGAAAAAAGGATTGAAAGCATCATGAAAGCAATAGGAGAAGATGACATGACCCAGCTGGCAAATTTTCTGAGACTAGGGGGTTTGCAAGAGGAAGAATCCGGCCAGTCAAAGTGATTTTCAAGGCAGAATTACCTCGAAACAGGATTCTGCAGGAGAAAGCAAAAGCAAGACTAAGGGATATGTCAGATTACCGGAATGTGTATCTCGACCGCGACAGAACACGAGAAGAAAGACAGAAACTGAAAGAGAGGGTACAGAGACAAAAGGAGGAAAGAGAGATGGACAGGAGAACCCAGACTCAGGAGGAAGCTCAAATACCTTCAGATGTCCCCCAACCTGGACAACCCCAATGCAACCAAACAATCTAAACCAAAACACACATGCCATACCCAATGCTTCCACCCACCTCATTACAAACTCCACCTTCACACCAAACACCCATAGTTCCTCATCAGGTCTCCCACTTTCCCAACCCCAACGTACCCCCATGACTACGTTTTAGAAAGAAGTTGAAGGTTTGGTATACAAATGCAATGTATAACAATAAATGTGAGGAGTGGCATGAAAGAATAAAGGAGACATCCCCAGACATAATAGCACTCACAGAAACGAAACTCACCAGGATGATAACAGATGCAATCTTTCCACCCAGATATCAAATCCTCAGGAAAGATAGAGGGAGCAGAGGGGGAGGAAGAGTTGCACTGCTCATTAAGAACCGGTGGGGATTTGAAGAAGTGGAAGGAATGGATGGAATGGGTGAAAGGGACTACATAGTATGAACAATCCAGTCTGAGGGCCATAAGGTGGTAATTGCTGTAATGTACAACCCGCCACAGAACTGCAGGAGGCCAAGAGAAGAATACGACGAGAGCAACAGAGCAATGGTAGACACACTAGCCGAGATGGCCAGAAGAGCCCACACAGGGAGAGCAAAGTTGCTAGTTATGGGTGATTTCAATCACAAAGAGATTGATTGGGAAAACCTGGAGTCCCATGGGGTCCTGAATCATGGAGAGCCAAGATGATGGATGTGGTACTGGAAAACCTCATGCATCATGTTAGAGACACTACCAGAGAGAGGGTGAGGATGATCCAGCAAGACTGGACCTAGTATTCACCTTGATTAGTTCGGACATCGAGGATATCACGTATGAAAGGCCCCTTGGAGCTAGTGATCATTTCGTTCTGTGTTTTGATTATATAGTTGAGCTACAAGTGGAGAGGGAGCAGGAATAGGAAGGGAGAAACGAAACTACAAAAGGGGGACTACACAAGCATGAGGAACTTCCTACAAGACGTTCAGTGGGAGAGAGAATTGGCAGGAAAACCAGTAAAAGAAATGATGGAATATGTGACAACCAAATGCAAAGAGGCAGAGGAGAGGTTTGTCCCCAAGGGAAACAGAAGTAATGGGAAGACCAGAACGAGTCCTTGGTTCACCCAAAGGTGTAGGGAGGCAAAAACTAAGTGCACTAGAGAATGGAAAAAGTACAGAAGACAAAGGACCCAGGAAAATAAAGAGATTAGCCGAAGAGCAAGAAACGAATATGCACAGGTAAGAAGGAAGGCTCAGCGACAATACGAAAATGATATAGCATCAAAAGTCAAGTCTGACCCGAAGCTGTTGTATAGCCACATCAGGAGGAAAACAACAGTCAAGGATCAGGTAATCAGGCTGAGAAAGGAAGGTGGGAGTTCACAAGAAACGACCAAGAGGTATGTGAGAGCTCAACATGAGATTTAAAGAAGTCTTTACAGAGGAGACAGGAAGGACTCCAGGAATTCAGAATAGGGAGGTATACCAACAAGTGCTGGATGAAATACACACAACCGAGGAGGAAGTGAAGAAGCTGCTTTGTGAACTCGATATCTCAAAAGCGGTGGGACCTGACAACATTTCTCCGTGGGTCCTTAGAGAGGGAGCAGAGATGTTGAGTGTGCCACTAACAAAAATCTTCAACACATCCATAGAAACTGGGCAACTACCTGAGGTGTGGAAGATGGCAAATGTAGTCCCAATTTTTAAGAAAGGAGACAGACATGAGGCATTAAATTACAGACCTGTGTCACTGACGTGTATAGTATGCAAAGTCATGGAGAAGATCATCAGGAGGAGAGTGGTGGAGCACCTAGAAATACACAAGCTTATAAACGACAACCAGCACGGTTTCAGGGAAGGAAAATCCTGTGTCACAAACCTACTGGAGTTTTATGACAAGGTAACAGAAGTAAGACACGAGAGAGGGGTGGATAGACTGCATTTTCTTGGACTGCAAGAAGGCGTTCGACACAGTTCCTCACAAGAGGTTAATGCAAAAGCTAGAGGATCAGGCACACGTAACAGGAAAGGCACTGCAATGGATCAGAGAATATCTGACAGGGAGGCAACAACGAGTCATGGTACGTGACGAGGTGTCAGAGTGGGCACCTGTGACGAGTGGGGTTCCACAAGGGTCAGTCCTGGGACCGGTACTGTTTTTGGTATATGTGAATGACATAAAGGAAGGGATAGACTCAGAAGTGTCCCTGTTTGCAGATGATGTGAAGTTAATGAGAAGAATTAAATCAGTCGAGGATCAGGCAGGACTACAAAAAGACCTAGACAGGATACAAGCCAGGTCCAGTAACTGGCTCCTTGAATTTAACCTCTGGTTACTTACTTATTGCATCCGACCATAAGTTTTGGAAGGGGGTATTGTGAGGGAAAAGTAGTTGTAAATAGGGCTATGGTTGTTCAGTCAGCCGGGAGTATTATTAACGAGTTACAGCCCGCACTACCATCTAGCGGGCTGGGGCAAAACTATTGTTCCCGGTTGTCTGTTCAGGATAACTAATAAAATATCTCAGATTTCATATATTTAATATATTATTAATATAAAAACATAAATCTTTATAACATAATCTGTGTAAAATCATATATATCCTTATACACATTTTATAACAATTTAAAACGTAGTAAAAATAGCACAAGCAATCATATACTTAGTGCTTATCAAGTCGCTGACGTCTTCAAGTGTCACGCAGGACACTACAATACCTCGTCATGATACTCATTCTCTACCGTGTCCTCAGACACCCTTATCTCTGTGTTACTCAACACTCCTTCGCTTGTGTCACACGACACCTCTGTGCCACATGGCACGCCACCTGCATCATGAACCCATTGTCTAATAAAACCTGTGCACCGCGTCTTGACGAACACCAAATACACGACTCTTAACTTGTGTCGTGCAACCGTCACCAAACTCTCTGGATACACCAGAGAGTTTGGTGACACAACCAGTGTCACACAAGACACAACCAGTGTCACACAAGACACAACCAGTGTCACACATGACACAACCAGTGTCACACAAGACACAACCAGTGTCACACAAGACACAACCAGTGTCACACATGACACAACCAGTGTCACACAAGACACAACCAGTGTCACACAAGACACAACCAGTGTCACACAAGACACAACTAGTGTCACACAAGACACAACCAGTGTCACACAAGACACAACCAGTGTCACACCAGACACAACCAGTGTCACACCAGACACAACCAGTGTCACACCAGACACAACCAGTGTCACACCAGACACAACCAGTGTCACACCAGACACAACCAGTGTCACACCAGACACAACCAGTGTCACACCAGACACAACCAGTGTCACACCAGACACAACCAGTGTCACACCAGACACAACCAGTGTCACACCAGACACAACCAGTGTCACACCAGACACAACCAGTGTCACACCAGACACAACCAGTGTCACACCAGACACAACCAGTGTCACACCAGACACAACCAGTGTCACACAAGACACATTTCAGGTAAATAATTTCAGGTACAACAGTCTATTTTCAGGTACATAGTCTCAGGTGCAACAGTCGGTACGGTGAATAAGCCAGTAGATAGTCTAAGGCCGTCACCAGCACGAAGAGTCACTCTCCAGGTCTGTCTGTTGACCACTCCCTAGGTATATCAGGGAGCTGGTGAACTCTCCAGTGTTGTATATGGGAGAGTCTGGTTAGCATTCTCCATAGGAGAGTCTGGTTGACACTGTCGGTCCAGCCAGCTCAGCAGTCCAACATTATGTTTGATGATGTCACCAGTGACTGCCGGCCGGCAGGTAAACTACCTAACTGCCGTGTTAGGTAGGGGGCCGCAACAGGCTACAAGGCTGGTCCAGTAACTGGCTCCTTGAATTTAACCCTGCCAAATGTAAAGTCATGAAGATCGGGGAAGGGCTAAGAAGACCGCAGAGTATAGTCTAGGTGGACAAAGACTGCAAACCTCACTCAAGGAAAAAGATCTTGGGGTGAGTATAATACCGAGCACATCTCCTGAGGCACACATTAATCAGATAACTACTGCAGCATATGGGTGGCTGGCAAACCTAAGAATAACATTCCAATACCTCACTAAGGAATCGTTCAAGACTCTGTACACCATATACGTCAGGCCCATACTGGAGTATGCAGCACCAGTTTGGAACCCACACCTGGTCAAGCACGTCAAGAAACTGGAGAAAGTGCAAAGGTTTGCAACAAGACCAGTCCCAGAGCTAAGGGGATTGTCCTACGAAGAAAGGTTAAGGGAAATCGGCCTGACGACACTAGAGGACAGGAGGGTTAGGGGAGACATGATAACGACATATATAATACTGCGAGGAATAGATAAGGTGAACAGAGACAAGAGGTTCCAGCGAGGGGACACAGAAACAAGGGGTTACAATTGGAAGTTGAAGACTCCTATGAGTCAAAGAGATGTTAAGAAGTATTTCTTCAGTCATAGAGTTGTCAGGAAGTGGAATAGCCTAGAAAGTGACGTAGTGGAGGCAGGAACCATACATAGTTTTAAGACGAGGTTTGATAAAAGCTCATGGAGCAGGGAGAGAGAGGACCTAGTAGCAATCAGTGAAGAGGCGGGGCCAGGAGCTATGAATCGACCCCTGCAACCACAAATAGGTGAGTACATATACACACAGAGGAGAAGAGTGATGGGCCACCTAGAAAGTGATGAGCTTATAAACGACAACCAGCATGGATTCAGAGACGGGAAATCCTGTGTCACAAACTCCTGGAGTTCTATGACAATATGACAGCAGTAAGACAAGAGAGAGTGGTGGGTAGATTGCGTTTTCTTGCACTGTAAGAAGGCTTTTGACATAGTTCCACACAAGAGATTAGTGCAAAAGCTGGAGGACCAGGCAGGTATAACAGGGAAGGCACTGCAATGGATCAGAGAATACCTGATGGGAAGGCATCAGCGAGTCATGGTACGTGATGAAGTTTCAGAGTGGGCGCCTGTGACGAGCGGGGTTCCACAGGGGTCAGTCCTAGGACCGGTGCTATTTCTGGTACATGTGAATAACATGACGGAAGGAATAAACTCAGAAGTGTCGCTGTTTGCAGACGATGTGAAGTTGATGAAGAGAATTCTGTCGGAGGAGGATAAGGAAGGACTATAAAAGGATCTGGACAGGCTGGAGGCCAGGTCCAGCAACTGGCTCCTGGAGTTAGACCCCACCAAGTGTAAAGTCATGAAGATTGGGGAAGGGCAAAGGAGACCACAGACAGCGTAGTCTAGGGGAAAAACACTACGAACCTCATTCAAGGAAAGGTATCTTGGAGTGTGTATAATACAGAGCACATCTCCTGACGTGCACATCAACCAAATAACTGCTGCAGCTTACGAGCGACTAGTAAATCTAAAAATAGCATTCTGACATCTCAGTAAGGAGTCGTTCCGGACCTTGTACACTATGTACGTCAGGCCCATATAGGAGTATGCAGCTCCAGTTTAGAATCCACACCTGGCCAAGCACGTCAGGAAACTAGAGAACGTTCAAAGGTTTGCAGCAAGACTAGTCCTGGAGTTAAAGATCTTGTCCTACGAGGAAATGTTGTGGGAACTCGAGTTGACGACATAAAAATTTTGAGAGCAATCAAAAAGATGGACAGAGACAGGATAGTCAAGAAACGGACACAGCAACAAGGGGTCACAATTGGAAGTTGAAGACTCAGACGAGTCACAGGAATGTCAGGAAGTATTTCTCCAGTCATGGAGTTGTCAGGCAGTGTAATAATCTGGAAAGTGAGGTAGTTGATGCAGGTACCATACATAGATGGAGAAGGGAGAGAGTGGGCCTAGTAGTGATCAGTGAAGAAGCACAGTTCCTCACAAGACGTTAATGCAAAATCTAGAGAATCAGGCACGCATAACAAGAAAGGCACTGTAATGTATCAGAGAATATCTTGACAGGGAAGCAACAACGAGTCATGGTATGTGACGAGGTGTCAGAGTGGGTGCCTGTGACGAGCGGGGTTCCACAGGGCTCAGCCCTAGGACCTGTGCTGTTTTTGGTATTTGTCAATGCCATAACGGAAGGGATTGACTCAGAAGTGTCCCTGTTTGCAGATGATGTGAAGTTAATGAGGAGAATTAAATCGGACAAAGATCAGGCAGGACTACAAAGAGACCTGGACAGGCTACAAACCTGGTCCAGCAACTGGCTCCTTGAATTTAACCCTGCCAAATGCAAAGTCATGAAGATCGGGGAAGGTCAAAGAAGACCGTAGACAGGCTATAGGCTAGATGGCCAAAGACTGCAAACCTCACTCAAGAAAAAGATCTTGGGGTGAGTATAATACCGAGCACATCTGAGGCGCACATTAATCAGATAATTGCTGCAGCATACGGTCGTCTGGGAAACCTAAGGATAGATTTCCGATACCTCAGTAAGGAATCGTTCAAGACTCTGTACACATACGTCAGGCCCATATTGGAGTATGCAGCTCTAGTTTGGAATCCACACCTGGTCAAACACGTCAAGAAATTAGAGAAAGTGCAAAAGTTTGCAACAAGACTAGTCCCAAAGATAAGGGGATTGTTCTACGAAGAAAGGTTAAGCGAAATCGGCCTGACGACGCAGGAGGACAGGAGGGTCAGGGGAGACATGATAACGACATATAAAATACTGCGAGGAATTGACAAGGTATACAAAGACAGGATGTTTCAGAGATGGGACAGAGAAACAAGGGGTCACAATTAGAAGCTGAAGACTTCTATGAGTCAAAGGGATGTTAGGAAGTATTTCTATAGTCATAGAGTTGTCAGGAAGTGGAATAGCCTAGAAACTGACGTAGTGGAGGCAGGAACCATACATAGTTTTAAGACTAGGTTTGATAAAGCTCATAGAGCAGGGAGAGAGAGGACCTAGTAGCAATCAGTGAAGAGGCGGGGCCAGGAGCTGCAACCACAAATAGGTGAGTACACACAAAGTCATACATTAATGCATACACACACACGGCTTATTCATTCTTAAGAGGATATGACTTAGACCTAAACGGCTTAGGCCAATAAGTGACTTGGACCTGCCTAGCATGGCCTTTTTTCCCACACAGACGAGTGGCTTTGACTACTACTACTACTACACAAAACAGATTAAATGTCTGTCGACAACTAGTAACTACTACATACATACATACAAAATGCCAGGGTCATGTCCCAGGCAGCAGCAACAATGGCTGCTCCTATATCTTTGTCATTCCCTGGGTTGATCCAAGCTCCAGTGATGGCTTAATTGCAAGTACTGTTGCAACAACATACAAGGAACTTATAGTGACAAGAAAACTGAGGGTGATGACAACGAAATTGACCAAATATGATCAAAAGAGGACGACCGGGTTTTCAAATACGAGACCCGCTACCAGACGTACAACCAGGCATGCGACGTCTTCCACTACCCTGAAGTTTTTTTTTTGTTTTTATATTTTATTTATAAACTGTAAGTGTACATATACAATAAACAGAGCGCCAACAGGCATACAACGTAACAAAGCAATTACTTAACATATAATCAACACGTAAACAAAGAACCCGTCATCACATAATAGAAACCTGTGCCACGTACAATTAAACCTTATTCACCCACATACATCGAAGTTAGAAAGGTACATTATATACATTGGATAACAAGTCTTGCATGTAATATATCCAGTTGTTAAGATGCATAATATATATGATATCTATATGAAACAGACTCTGTACATAAAAACCATTATCATAGCACCATAAGCATAACGCTCACATAGGGTCCACACAACCCCGCCTGTTACCATTTAAGTTTAATCCAACAATTATATACTGTATATTGTTAATCCTACAAGTATATCCTGTATATCACAAGAACACTGAAAACAACCATCTACATAATGTATATACACAATAAATTAATATCTTGCCTTCACGGAATGACAATGAAACCATCCACATATAGACGACTCTATTGTCATTACATTACATTGCCATTGGTATCCCTGGATACCACCGCTATCCCTCCCACTCCCCACCCCCCTTCCCACCACCTTCACCTCACATAACAGGGAATAGAACAGACTTTAGATATACATAACTATTTTCTATCACCTGATGCAACAGGCTAAAAATACTTGCTCCAAAACACCATGGAACTATGTACTACATTACTATCTGCTCTTTAATCTACAGATTTCCACACCAAAACTATGTTAACACTGAACTCAACTTCTCTGGTAATTATAGCCATGGCATTCACCTCGCTCATGACTTTCATACATTTTTAACACAAAATAAGGTTAATCAATCCTTATCCACATACACGTACATTATCTTCTTCATATCCTCATCATTGCCTCTAGGTAAGCCCCCTTTAATTCACCCCTTGAAGTATATGAACAAAAGTGAATAAAGCATGATAAAGAAAATGATACCCCTATCCAGTCACCCCCGTCTCCCCACCCCTCTCTCATTCTTTCGCTACCCACCTCTATGCACCTCACCCTCCACAAAAACGTCATGCGTCATTCGCCACCCAGCTCTCGTGAGAGAAGGGTGTGCTACTCTGGTCTCTGGCCCCTGGTGGAGACTGTGAGCAACTTTATTTTCACTGTCATGGCGGCGGTGGGCAGACGCCGCATCAACACCGTCTGCATAGACATGGTTACAGGAGTAATTCAACCTGCTGTGGCGGCTACAGTAATACCTACTATTCTTCGTGATATATACAACATTGATATGGAGGAACTGTATGGAGTGGCACTAAATGGAATGAACAGGATCTTTGTGAAGTTGTTAACAGCTGCAGCATATGAGACATTGGTAGAGCGACATCAGGACAACGTCTACACGGTCAATGCGACGTTGCAGGTGCGATTAAAGGATGTGTCTCGCACCTACACATGGGTAAAGGTAAAGAATGTGCCTTTTGAGGCGGATCAAATGGATGTGGGACGTGTCTTCAGCGAGTATGGGACAGTACATCTGGCAACGGCAGGAAAGTGGAGTGTGGGACCCATGGAGGGACTTCCTGAGGGATCTTTCACCTTAAAGATGTCGTTAAGGAGGCCCATTCCATCTTACATCATTATGGCTGAGTTTCGTACGCAAGTGTACGTGACTTACGCAGGACAAAGGAGGACGTGTAGGATATGTGGGAATTTTGATCATGTAGCAGCGGATTGTTTGCGGAGAGGTGCTCAACGAACCGCTGAACGCAAGATCCCGACAGAACCACAGGGAAAGTATGAGGGGACGGCTGGTGATGAGGACAGCAGCAAAGGACCAGGAGCTGGAGTGAAATAGTGGAGGGTGTGGCAGAACCGTGCCACCCATCAGAGCCTACTTTGGGAAGAGAGGTGAATGAAAAGGAGGTTGAGGAAGTACCTGTGATAGAGGAAGGCATGGATGTGCCTCTGGTGGAAGTGATTCTGGGATTACTGGATGATCCATTACAGGTGTTGCATGTTGGGGATGGGGCAGATTTGGTGGAGGAGGCACGAGTTGGGATTGACTCGGGGCAGGAGAGTCCTGAGGTAGCAGCATTGGTGCGTGAGTGCGTCAATGTGGAGGTGCATCAGAGTGATAGTGGGGACATGATGGAGGTGGGGAGCGGGTCGCGGAAGCGATCTGGCACGGTCGAAGATCATGATGATATCTTGACACTGGCCCAGAGGGTCACGAAGAAGCCTTTGGTGGAAGTGAAGGGGAATGAAAGGGGAGGGGAGTTGGCAAGAGATGATGGTAAGGATGTTGCTATGGGCAGCAAAAGTGTGGGCAAGGGGGGTGGTAAAGGAAGGATAATGTCACAGTCTGTGCAGAGGTCGAAAGGTAAACCCACTCATTTATATTCCAGTGTCTAACTATTAATGTTAATGGGTTGAGGGCAGAGGTCAAGCGACGGTGGGTAGAGGGAACTTTGAGACGGTATGGTGTGCAAGTGGGGTTCCTACAGGAGCACAATTATAGATGTGGGCGTGAATTATGTTTGCAGGGATATGAGGTGTATGCAGGGTCTTCAGGGAAATTAAAAGGGGTGTGGCAGTGGTCATTAGCACGTCAAGCCCCTTTGTTCTACGAGCGTGGGAGGAGAGTGGGGGGCAGGGTGGTAAGGGTGGAGGGGATTGGGGGTGAAGGTTTGTTTCGTAGGGGTTTATATGCCAGCGGAGGCTTCTCGAAGAGTGAAAATTGATTTTTAAACGATTACATGGTGGGGGCATTGGGAGGTTTGCCGGGCGTGGCAATATTGGGAGGGGATTTTAATAGTGTAATTAGAAAAAGGGATGTGGAACCTAGGGGAGCGGGGTGTGAGTTGGGGTGTTGAGGGATTTATTGAGTAGTGCAGGTTTTAGGGACGTAGTGGGAGGGGGGGATTTTGTGGAGTATACTTTTGTCAGGAAGGGATATGCGGCGCGTTTGGATAGGGTATATGTGACGGGGAGGGTGGTTGTAGGGAGGGTGCAGACTTTTGATGTGGGATTCTCGGACCATAGGGGTGTTCTGGCAGATGTGAGTTGGGAAGGGGTGATTAGGTGGTATCAGAGTTATTGGAAGCTGAATGGTAGATTATTGACTGGCATGGGTAGGGCGGATGATTTTAGGAGGTGGTGGGGGTCATTGTGGGAACAAAGGGGAGAGGATAATAATGATTTGGTGGAATGGTGGGAGAGCTGTGCGAAAATAGGAATTAGGGAATATTATCAGAAGCTGGGGAGAGAGGAGGTGTGCTGGAGGTATGGTCTACAAAAGTATCTTGAGGGGTTGTTGCAAGGTTGTTATGAGCGTGGAGGAGTGCAGGTGATGGATGAGATTCGAGGTTTGAAAGAAAGACTGAGGGATTTGCAAAATGAGAGGTTTGATGCGTGCAGAGTGAAAGCGGGTATGGATGATGTTTTATGGGGTGACAGACCATCGCGGTACGTTGTGGGCAGGTGTAGGGGGCGCAGAGAGGCTATGACGATAGACTACCTGGATGTGGAGGAGGATTTGGAAGGATTCAATAGGGGTCAACGTTTACGGACGACTGAGGCGATGGGAGTTTACATGGATAAGTGGTTTGAGGCGTATTTGCGGAGCAAGGGTGGGGGCAGGAGTGAAGGTGAGATTGTAGAGGAGGGTGTGGTAGGGGTTTTGGGGGACAAGGACAGGTTGTGTCTGGAGGGAGAAATAACAGAGGAGGAGGTGTGGGAGGCGGTGAATGGAATGAGTAGGGGAAAGGCGCCTGGTATGGATGGTATGGTGAATGAATTTTATAGGGTACATTGGGATGTGTTGAAGGAATGTATGGTGGCCTTGATGAATTGTATGAAGAGTAGGTGTAGAATGGGGAGGGAGCAGGGCATGGGGGTGGTAGTATTAGTTAAGAAGAGTAATCAGGGGAACATGGTGCAGAATTATAGACCTCTGGTAATGATGAATGCAGATTATAAAATCTTTGCGAAGGTTTTGGGGAACAGATTGAAGAGAGTATTGCAGAAGGTGATAGCGGAAGGACAACGTGGGATACCAGGTAGGTGTATGATTGAGGGACATGAACGCATCAAGGGATTTATAGAAGGGGCTGGGGAGGAGTATTAGCGTTGGACTGGAAGGGGGCATATGATAGTGTGGAGAGAAAGATGCTGTATGCGATCATGAGAAAACAGGGGTTTGGTGAGGAGGTAGTTAGGTGGGTAGAGACGGTGTATTCGGGGGCTACTGTGCGTGTGCAGGTGAATGGGAAACTGGGAAGGGTGGTACGAATGGATAGGGGTTTGCGACAGGGATGTCCATTATCCCAGATATTGTTCGCGTGCATGCAAGATCCCTTTTACAGGATGATTGTGAAGAATGTGGGGGTGGGTGGGATACAGGTAGGGAGGGAGGAAATGATATAGTGGGGTACGTGGACGATACCACGGTGCTGGTGAGAATGGAAGAGGGATTGAAGATTATTGAGGGGCTCTAAGGGTGTTTTGTGCAGCTACGGGTATGAGAATTAATGGGGCGAAATCGCGTTTGTTGGAGGTAGGGGCATGGATTGGAGGTAGATTGGCTGAGAGATATGGGTGGATTATTGTGGATAGTCTGAAAATTTGTGGTATTATGTATATGGGTGACAGTATGGAGGCCAGGAGGGTGAACTCTGGGAGGGTGGTGCAACTAGCGCTAGATAGGTTGGCGAGTTGGAGGGCGGGGATCTTTCCTTGCATCAGAGGGTGATAGCGGTGAACGTGCTGATCTACAGTAGACTGTGGCACGTGGCAGTGGTTTACCCTCTGATGCAGGAGATGTGAGAGGGTTGGAGGTGAGGGTTTTTAAGTACATTTGGGCTTTCGGTAAACACTGGTTGAGGAAGGAGGTGGTTAGGAAGAGAGTGGAGTTAGGGGGGTTGGGGCTTATTTGGGTGGAAAGGAGGTTGATGTGTTTGTTTGTGAAACGGTGTATGGTGCGGCTGGGAGGCACTGAGGGGCTACCGTGGGAGCGGTGGAGCGGGAGGTGCACAGATGGTGGGGGTGTATCGTTGGGGATGTGTTGGGATATATTGCGGCATTTGGTGATTGTGAGGAGGGTGCAAGAAGTGAAGGCTAGTGTTTTGGAGGTCGCGGTGGGGAAGGATGGGATTGGAGGGGTGGCTGAATACCCTATGTATGATTGGGGATTGATCTGGAGGGGTTTGAAAGGTATGAGGATTAGGGCTGGGGATAGGGAATTAATGTATAGGTTTCTACATGGGGTGGTGGCAGATAAGGCATTGTTATGTCGGATGGGCATTGTTCGAGATGGGTGCTGTAAAAGATGTGGGTCGCAAGAAACAGTGATGCATGCTATATATTTTTGTGAGGAACTGGGGGTGGTGAGAGAATGGATAGGCAGGGTGTTGAGGAAAATAGGGGGTGGGGGTATTTCAGTACTGAGGGCTATGAGTATGGATATACGAGGGGTGGGTGATAGAGAACGCAGGGGTTTATGGTATTTAATGGTGGATTTCGTGTGTGTCTCCTGGAGACTGAGGGAGCAAGGGGTGGGGGAAAGGATTAGAGCTATGGGGGGCACAATGTATAGGAGTAAATGCAGGAATCGGGTGGTGTATGGGAGTAAATGGGAGTCTGCATTTTCTGATGAGTATAGGAACATGGTTTTGCGGGATGTATTGTAGAATGAAGGGGGCTTGACGTGGTAGGAGGGTAAGCTCATCCTGGTTAAGGTATGATGAGTGAGCGTGGAGTTTTGGATGTGTATTAGGGTGTAGTTCTAGGTGGGGGGAGGTGTGTCTGTTGGGTCATAGTGGGAGAGGGGGATTTTAATTATCAAGGTAATTTTAGCGGTTGTGGGGAGATAAGGGGGTTTTAGGGTATGTGTGCATGGAGGGGGTTGGGATGACTAATGACGCAGGGGGTGGCTTTTCAAGTGGGGGAGGGTTTTGATTATAGGGGTTAATCTTTTTGTAAGGGGATTGAGTGGGTTTACCTGACGGTTTTTCTTGGTCGGAGAGGCATGGGTCTGGAGTATGAGTATGGGGAGCTTCTCTGTTGGATGATGACGTAGGGAATACAAAATATTAGACTCATGTACCTGTTTGTATAATAAGGTACAGGGTTTAGGGCCTGCTTTAGTTTTATGTGTTTGGTAGATATATTTGCATGTGACAAAGATGCACCCTTGTGACAAAGGGTATTGGTTTGTTTCAAGTGTAATTTGACATTATATATAAGTTATGCTCTTTATGTATGTCATGTATAAGGTATGTAAGTCATATAGGGTGCACGGAATAATTGGATGTCATGTATCTAGTGTTGCAGTTTTGGCATCTATTGGTGTGGCATTTTCATTGATGTACTACATTGTAGTATTATATGTCACAAGAATACACGATTTCAGTAGAAAAATAAGTTTATTTGAGCTTAAGTTATTCTGTATCAGCTATAATATGGAGTAAAAATATTTGAAGACAACTGAAATGCAATTAGGTGGAGAATTAACATAGCAGCCACCATGTTTTGTAAAACTTGTGAGGTGGATGCATAGTAAGTTTGAAAACAGTCGTCAATATTCTTATACAGTATTACTAGTTTCTTGTTAGTTCATTGTGTATTTCATCATTGCACGAAGTTGTATGTCTTATGAAAAGAATCGTTTCATATTTGTATACCATTTCTATGTATCATGTATGTTAAGTTTTTTTAAATAAAATATAAAAAAAAAAATTATATACTGTATATTGTTAATCCTACAAGTATATCCTGTATATCACAAGAACACTGAAAACAACCATCTACATAATGTATATACACAATAAATTAATATCTTGCCTTCACAGAATGACAATGAAACCATCCACATATAGACGACTCTATTGTCATTACATTACATTGCCATTGGTATCCCTGGATACCACCGCTATCCCTCCCACTCCCCACCCCCCTTCCCACCACCTTCACCTCACATAACAGGGAATAGAACAGACTTTAGATATACATAACTATTTTCTATCACCTGATGCAACAGGCTAAAAATACTTGCTCCAAAACACCATGGAACTATGTACTACATTACTATCTGCTCTTTAATCTACAGATTTCCACACCAAAACTATGTTAACACTGAACTCAACTTCTCTGGTAATTATAGCCATGGCATTCACCTCGCTCATGACTTTCATACATTTTTAACACAAAATAAGGTTAATCAATCCTTATCCACATACACGTACATTATCTTCTTCATATCTCATCATTGCCTCTAGGTAAGCCCCCTTTAATTCACCCCTTGAAGTATATGAACAAAAGTGAATAAAGCATGATAAAGAAAATGATACCCCTATCCAGTCACCCCCGTCTCCCCACCCCTCTCTCATTCTTTCGCTACCCACCTCTATGCACCTCACCCTCCACAAAAACGTCATGCGTCCCCGTGACATACATCTCTTGAGTCACCCGTCACCTCACCCCCTCGATTCTAACCATCTTTCTCAACGCCAAACATACCCTATCTATCCTTTCATTCACCACTTCTTCCACCTGCAGACAAGCCCATTTAAGAGAATCCCTCACCTCACCCCTAGTAAACCCTGATCGTCATATTCCTATAACTTTCCGAGAAAAGGACATCCCAGGACCTCCCTAAATTACCCTATTCCTACATCTTGTGCGGTACATGCTACCTGCTATGGCCCTAATCCGCATCCCCCGTCACCTCCCTCATCACCCATGACACATACAGGAAATCCACCATGACATACAACAACGCCGCCCTCGGCCCACCCACACCCCAATATCCAAACTCAAAGCCCGTAATGTCTGTATACCCCCCTCCCAACATACGAATGACCCTCCCAATCCACACCCTTACAGTATTCAAACTTTCACAGAAGTAAATGGCATGATAAGCTGTTTCCTCCATTCTACACCTGCCACACGCCGGAGCCCCTACCAATCCCATCTTAAACAGTATTGCCTTTGAAGCTACCACTCCATGCAAGAACCTAACGATCACCTCCCTTACCTTCGCCCTCAATTTCATCTTAGTCAACCCCCCCCATATCCCCTCCCAGTCATACACCGGATACTCTGCAACCCCCACTATTACTTCCCTTGCCTCCCCTACCTTCCCCAATACACTTGCCCGTACCCTCCCAGGTTCCCTCACTGCTAATAACCACCGCAACCAATCCTCACATTGCTTCATTTTCTTCCCCTTCCACCACCTTCGCAGGTCTTTCATCACCCTGCCCACCTTACACCCCCTCTCCCCACCTGTCCTCACATAACATTGCTTCACATACATGCGCCTCACTCTCGTGTCTATTGATATCAACCCCAATCCCCCTAACCTCACCCTTTTCATCACCACTTCCTTACATAACCAATGTAAGACTTTTTCAAATCCTCAATCCTCCATCATCAACGAATACTGCTGCGTATGCCATATTACTATACGACAAAGTGTTATGTTTTTGTATAGGAAAAATTAGCTAGGATGGGTAGTAGGATGGACATTTTGTTGCTTACGCACGGGTTCTTATTATAGTATATAGACAGATGTTTTATTCCTGTTCTGTTTGCTTGTTTTGTTTATATGACCCTGATTTGTTTTTGGGCATTTATTGGATTGTTATGTATATAGTGTCTTTAAATAAATATAAAAAACTATACACATCGTATTCACGACAATCACACGCTGCTGCAAAGCTAGATCCCCGGCCTCCATCCCCCATCCTAAGCATAGCCCTCCCACCACGTCTGACGAATTAACTCTCCTAGCCTCCTGAGTGTCATTCATATAAACAATCCCACAAATCTTTAACCGCTTCACCCTGGCCACCCGTACCTCGCCCCCAGACCCTCCCACCCAATTACCTACCTCCAACAACTTAGACTTGGCCCATGACTGACATACCTGTCGCTTTCCCAAATATACTTATAATCCTTCCCACATTACTTAGGCCCTCTTCTCCTCCCACCAAGACAGTTGTGTCATCTACATACCCCACTATACCAGTGGCACATTCTCTTCCCTCACCCCCCTCCCACACCCCTTCCGCAACCAGGCTATAAAAGGGGTTCTGTAGACATGCAAACAGGATTTGTGACACAGGGCACCCCTGTTGCAAACCCTTTCCCATCCTAACTTCTTTCCCTATACGTCCATTGATTTGCACTCTCACACACGCGTCCGCATACAACGTTTCTGCCCAACCCACTATTTCCTCCCCATACCCCTGCTTACGCATAATCTCCCATAACATATCTCTTTCTACACTGTCATACGCCGCTCTCCAGTCCAGGCCCAGCACACCCCCTCCCTCTCTACCCTCTATAAACTCCCTGATCCTCCCATGCCCATTATTCATACTGTGCCCTGGGATTCCATACTGCCCCTGCTCAATGACACCATGTAGCACACTTTTCATTCTATTACCCAACACCTTTGCAAAAATTTTATAGTCAGCACACATCATCGAGAGCGCTCTATAATCCCGGATTGTCACCCCACCCTCACCCTTTTTAACTAACACTACCACCCCTGTGCGCTGCGTACTTCCCATACTTCCTGTCTCTTTCATCCTATTGAACAAACGGACCATGCATTCCTTTACACTTCCCCAATTCACCAAATAGAAATAATTGGGAATACCATCTATACCCGGCATTTTCTTTCTGCTCATACCCTGCACTGCCATCCACACCTCATCCTTAGTAATCACCCCCTCCATCCCCTCTCTATCTTCCCTCCCCATTCTCCGTGAAATACTCTCCACCAAGATCCGCCCCTCCCTCCCCCCACTCTCCCCCTTTTGCAGATGACACTCAAACCACTTGTCTAGATATATGCTCATCGCCTCTGTTGTGTCCAGCCTTTGCCCTTCCACATACCCATGCACCTCATTACCCACCTCCAACCCCATTACCGTCATTCCCCTCTGCTTTTTTCTAAAATTCCCCAAGACATGTGCAGATGGCCTGTCACCCCATAACACATCATCCATTCCCCCCCCGCAACCTTATAGCATCAAACCTCTCATTCTGCATCTCTCGCAACTGATCTCGCAAAACCCCTATGTCTGCTACAGGGTATTTCCCTCCCCCTTCGTAACAACTATTCAGCTGCCCCTCAAGATACTTTTGCTTACCGTACCTCCACCTGCTTTCCTCTCTGCCCTCACCTTATAATATTCCCTTATACTCGGTTTGCACACTCTTCCCACCATTCCACTATATTCTCACTCAGTTTTCCTCTAGCCCACACAGTGTCCCACCACTCACCAAAACCTGTATATCCATCCACCCCATCTAATAATCGCACATTCAGTTTCCAGTAACCCTCGTACCACCTTACCATTCCCTCCCATCCTACATCCACTAATACTCCCCTATGATCTGAAAAACCTACATCTAATGTTTGTACCCTCCCCACCACCGCGTTCCTCGTGACATAAACCCTGTCTAACCGTGCTGCATACCCCTTCTAATAAAGGTGTGTTCCACCTGCCATCCACCTCCCCACCGCGTCTACCATCCCAGCATTACCCAGAACGTCTCTTAGACACCCAACACACATCCTGCCCCCTCGGTTCAACATCTTTCTTTCTTATGACACTATTCCAATCCCCACCCATGATAGTTACCGCCGGTAATCCTCCCATATGGCAAACCAAAAAATCTCTCACAAAATCTTCTTTACCCTCCTAGTACTATCAGCAGGCATGTACACCCTTATGAAACACACCCTTACCTCTCCCCATACCCCATCCACCCTCACAATCCTCCCCCCAACCCCCTCCTCCCATATCATCAACCTAAATGGGCTGGTCTCTTTTACTGCTACTGCAACTCCACCCTTGAATCTACCCGAACATGCAGCATACACACTGTAACCTTTCAACAACAAGTCTCTACCTACCCTATAATTGTGCTCTTGTAAGAAACACACATCCACAGCATATCGTCTCAGAGTCCCCTCTACCCACCTACGCTTTACCTCGGCCCGAAGGCCATTTACATTAAAAGTTAAACACTGGAATATATTAGAGGGGGCTTACCTTTGGACCTTTGTGGCCTTGATACATTACTCTTTTGCTGACCTTTGCCCTTACCCACACTCTGCACCCCTCTAGCCTCATCCGAGCCCTTGGCTCCTTCATTACCCCTGCATGCCACATCCGCCCATGGCTTTTTGCTTGCTTTTTGGGCCGGCGTAAGGACGTCGTCGCTGTCAGACGCCCCCACTGACCTCTTTCTTGTCTCCCCAGTCACTTCCATGCAGTTATCACTCTCCTCTTCGTGCACGGATACCCTAACCTCTCCCACCACCAAACCATCCTGCACAGGACTGTCTCCCAATGTACCAACAAGACCTGCTAAATCTTGTTCAACAGTAACACCATTACCATCACCCACAGACTCCTCGTCCTGGGGACTGTCCAGCAGTCCCTTTGACACGTCGAGTACAGGCAACTCCTGTCCAATATCCAATGACACGTCCTGATCCTGTGACCCCACACATGCAGGCCCCTGCGTCTCTACAGGCAAAGTGAGGCACGCCTCTCTCGTACCATCCACAATATCACTCCACGCCCCCGTAGGGGCCACCACCTCATCCTCCACTCTCTTACTTAACTCCCCAGCCAGCTCTTCCACCACATCCACACTCTTACTTATCTCCTCAGCCAGCACTTCCACCACATCCCGTCTGCGTGGTTGTTGAAATCGTCATTTCGGACAAGCTGCAGCCATATGTTCATACGAACCACAAATCCTGCAGGTTTGCCTTTGTCCCGCATATGTCACATACACCTGCGTTTTAAATTCGGGCAGGACGACATAGGATGGGATGGGTGTCCGGATCGTCATTTTCAAGGTGCATGAGCCCTCTAACAGGCCCTCATAGGGACCCTCAGTCCACCTGCCCACTGACATTGCGTGTATGATGCCATAATCTTGGAAAACTTGCCTGATATCAAAGTCAGTACATTCAAATGGAACGTTTCTAAGTTTAACCCAAGAGTAATACTTGGACACATCCCTTAATTTCACCTCCAAACATGAATTTACCAGTACTGGGATGTCCTGGTATTTCTCCACTACACGGTCGTATGCCTCTTGTGTCACCATCTTCACGAAGATACGTATGGAGCCATTTAATGCTATTCCATGAATTTCCTGGTTATCCAGACCAAATGTGTCTCGCAGAACAGCCGGCAGTATCACAGCAGCATTCGTGGGGTAAACAGCACCACGTAGAAACTCAACACACACAGTGTTTACTCTCCTCCTCAGTCCAGTCGCCATTCTGCAGAAAAGTGGGTAGTTCACCAATCTGCCACCAGGAGGCCGAACCAGCACGTCCGTCCCATACGAGAGCTGGGAAGCGAATGACTACCCTGAAGTAACTGACCTCCATATCAACTGCACCAGTGTTCAATGGGAAGACAACATAAGGGAAAACCTAACTGAACAAGGAAGTGAACATTTAAAGATGGCTGACTGGCATTCAAACACCAGCTGCTACCAGACGTACAACCAGGAAAGCAACCATTTCAACTATACTGACAGTAGCTGACCATCATATCAACTGCACGGGTATTAATGGGAGGGAAACACAGGAAACATCGCCAAATCTTCAAAACAAACTCCAGGGAAAATGTAAGGTTGTAGCAGGGGTTCTTTCCGTCAGTGACAAATCACGTGAAGGAAGTGAACAGCCAAGGATGCTTTTCAGTAGCTGACCTCCATATCAACTGACCAGTGTACATTGGGATTGAAACATAGGGGAAAATACCAAATTTAACTACACTATGCCGTTTTTTCCCTTTGTACTTTTAAAAATGGCTGAAATATCACACAACAACACAATGCAGCCCCGCTAAATAGGACTGAAGAGGCTTTAGATGGATTACGCCATTGATTAAAACTTTTTCATCCTACCAGGATGGAAATGAACTAGAAGTGTGATGGGTGGATGTGAAGAGTGAAGGGGGTTTGTGAAGTAAGGGAATAAGTAAGGGGAAAGATTGTTTGTGAAGTATGAGGATAAGTGAGGAGTGAAGGGGGGGGTTTGAAGTAAGATAACAGGAAATCTACTAGTAATCAGTAGTGGTTGCCAGAGTAGCTACTAGGCCCTTACTAGGTGATTGATAGCAATCAGTGGTTTCTTTTTTTAAAAAGGAAGGAAGAAAAATTGTTTTTGTAAAATGATAAAAAGAGTGATGAGTGAACATGGCTGGCGTTAGAGGGGTACACACTGCCATAATTATATTTATCTTTATCCTGCAATTCTCTGAAAATTGACCTCTTCCCTCTCGAGCTGAGAGGTTGTGCTGTGCAGTTGCTCCTGATCTGGTCTTCGCACACCTTCCAATTTTACTGCAAGATGGCGTCCAGTAGTAGGAGGAGAAGCAACACGGTGTGTGTTGAGCTTCTACAGGGAGCTGTTTACCCAGCTAATGTTTCTGTTTTCCTGCCAGCAATTTTTCGCGACACCTTTGGTGTTAGCAACGACGATCTCTATGAAATTGCATTGAATGGCTCAAAGAGGATCTTTGTGAAGTTCAGCACTGTACGAAAGGCATACGAAAGGACAGTGGAGAGGTTCCAGGAGCAGTGTATCGTCGTGAACACTGGGTTAGAGGTCAGGCTCAGGAATGCCTCGACATATTACACTTATGTTTGCGTGTGAAACGTGCCTTTTGAGGCCGATGGAGTAGATATCAGTGAAGTTTTTCAAAGATGTGGTGTGGTGCATAAGACAACAATGGGGCATTGGACTGACGGAATATATGCCGGTTTGCCTGAGGGCTCATATACCTTAAAGATGTCATTAAAATGCCCCATACCATCCTATGTCATGCTGGAGGACTTTAGAACGCAAGTTTTTGTCACCTATGCGGGCCAGCATAAGACGTGAAGAGTGTGCAGGGCATATGATCACATGGAGGCGGGGTGTCCCAACATCATGGCCCCAAGAATAATGGCTCCTAAGATACTTGTGGTACACCCCCTTTGAGAAGCTCACACCTGCGAATGTGGTGGAGCTGGGTAAAACCAGTTGGGTGGATGTGGTACAAGGAGTGGGGAAAACGTTGTGTGATGATCCCTGAAGAGCTGAGTGCTCCACCAATGGTTGAGTCGGGACATGTAATTGAGTCTGATGGAATGGTGGAGAGCGATCTTCAAAATGAACTGCTACATCTTCCTGATGGTTCTACTGGTTCGTGAGTATAACATTTAAGATTGAAAAGGGTGAGTTCGTATCTTTGAGGTGTCAAGTCATTACTGGTAGTCTGTTTGACTTACAGTTGTTTGGTTCTTGGGTTGGGTTTAGAGGTTTACTCATTTTTGTTGGACCTGAGGAACTTCCATAATAACCCCTCCTGTGTGAACCGTGTTCATTTATCTTAGTGAAGGCTTTTGAGCCCACTAGATTTGCTTCCAAGTGGAAATAGTATTTCATTTTCTTCTTTGGGAAGGTTTAGAAAGTGTGCGGACGAGGTCCCTCTTTTGAAACAGTCGTTTCAGTTGTTAATTTAAGATCGACTTGTTTGGTTTGTATTATATTTTCTTACTATGGATTCGTTAGATTTCTGGTTAAGGGCTGGAAAAGACATGGGATTTACAGGCCAGAATCTTGATAGTTATATTACATCTAAAATGGCTTTAGCCAGACAGGAAGAAGAGAAAAAGGAACAGGAAAGACTAGCTCGAGAAGAGGAACAGGAAAGACTAGCTCGAGAAAATGAAAGGATTGCTCGTGAGGACAAAAGAGAACAGGAAAGGGTTGCTAGAGAAGACAGAGTTCAGGCAAGGGAAGTAGCCTTCAAGATGAAGGAGATTGAAGAAAAGGCAAAGCAGAGGGAGTTAGAACAGTTAAGGTTGGAATTGGAAGCCAAGAAGGTAGAGCTATCTAAGCATAAACTAGATGAAGGGGTACTAGAATACCCTAGCCACGAATCTAATATTAGGATGCCTCAAATTCCACCTTTCACAGAGCAGGATGACATCGCGGCATATATCACCAGATTCGAGAACACTGCCACACTCTGTGAGTGGCCCTCAGATTCTTGGACTACAAGGCTTGGATTACTTCTATCAGGTACAGCTTTAAACGTATATTCCACCTTACCAACTGACGTAATCACTGATTATCCTCTACTTAAGAAAGCTATCTTACAGGCTTTCAAGAAGACCACCCATCATTACAGGTCTGAGTTTCGGCACACTAAAATATCCCCCAATCAGAATTATATGCAGTATCTGACAACACTTTTCAGATTGTTTGATTGTTGGATTGATAGTGCCGAAGTTGATCATGACTTTGATTCATTACGCGACCTGATGGTAAGAGACCAATTTCTCTCTTCTGTTAACTCTGACTTACGTATCTTTATTAAAGAACGTGACGTTCACACAGCTTCAGAAATGGCACAAGCGGCAGATATATACGCCTGCGCTCATAATAACTACCCTAAAGAGCGTAGTGGATATAAATCTGTTGTACCTAAACAATCTGAGTTATCCAAACCATTTTCCTCTAAGAAATTTCCAGTAAAATGTTACAACTGTAACGAATTGGGACACAGACGTCCAGACTGTCCCAAGAAAAAAGGTGAGAATATTGGAAAGTGTTTCACCGAAGCTAATATTAACGCACCTTTTAGTGAAGGTACTGTTAATGGCATGAATGTTTCCACCATTCTTAGAGATACTGGTTGTTCTTGTATTGTTATTTCAAGTAAACTCTTTCCTAACTTAGATTCAACCCGGTATAAAAGTACTAAATTAACTGACTATTTAGGAAGAAGTGATGTGTTTCCTACTCTCAGATGTTTCATTAAGTACAAATGGTTTACTGGTTGGGTAGAGGCAGTGGTGGCCCCAATAACTTCATGTTCTGTTTTGGTTGGGAACATAGAAGGGGCGACCTTCCCATCTGAATTAGACTGTGTAAGGTTTTCAAATGATTCCGGAAAAGATAAACTTTATACTTCTGTTTCTTCCCTAGAATCTCCAGAAGTAAATAATCAGGATAACTCAACTCAGAGTTCGGATAATCGTGAAGTTCCGGTAAAAACCTTAGAGAGTCAGTCATCCAAACTAATCTGCACAGAAACTGAGGAACTACCACAGGTGACTGAATCTTCCACACAACTGGACACGGTTAACGTCCTTACCAGAGCTCAATCTAAGGTAAAACCAATTCATCCTTTAGTACTTTCCAAAGGAAAACCTATTGAGCTGTCACACCTAGATTTGGAAGGTCTCCAGAAGACTTGTCCTTCCTTAGAGGAAACCCGAAATCTAGCATTAAAGGAAAAAGTGATTAAAATAAAGAAGTTTAGTTATACATTTGAGTTCAAAAGTAATCTTCTATACAGGACTATAGTGACTGCTGTCAATCCCAATGAGGTGGGAAAAAGTCTATTAGTCATTCCTAGGGATTGTCGTGAGACTATTTTGAAAATTTCTCATGACCTGCCTGTATCTGGCCATTTCTCCCATAGGAAGACTTATGATAAGATCAAAGACTTGTACTTCTGGCCTGGGATGTCCTCGGACATCTATAAGTACTGTAGATCATGTCATGTATGTCAACTTTCCTCTCAAAAGGGTAGAACTAAGAGGGTTCCCATGGTCAAAATGCCAATTTTTTCAGTTCCATTTGCTAGAGTTACAGTGGATATAGTTGGTCCCCTCACTCCTCGTTCATCAGGAGGTCATAAGTATATTTTGACTATGATAGACTATGCGTCCAGCTTCCCTGAGGCGGTACCCTTAAAATCCATCACGTCCATATAAGTAGCTGAAGCTTTACTATGTATTTTTTCACGGGTCGGTATTCCTCGTGAAATTCTGTCAGATCAAGGGACTCAATTCACGTCAGAAGTAATGGAACAAGTTTATCAACTTGTGGGTGTTAAACCGCTTTTCACTACACCTTATCATCCAATGTGTAATGGAAGAGTGGAACGTCAACATGCCATTCTTAAGTCTATATTAAAGAAACTCTGTATTCTTAAACCAACTGACTGGCATAGATATCTACCATGTGCTCTCTTTGCAATGCGGGAGATTCCGAGTGACTCTGGGGTATTCCCCTTTTGAATTACTTTATGGGAGACAAGCTCGTGGACCACTATATATCCTGAATGAACTGTGGTCTAAAGATATTGAACCTGAAGTTCAAAACACTTACCAGTTTCTCCTAGACCTTAGGGAAAGATTGGAAGAAACTGCTGATTTGGTTGTCAAAAACCTTAATGTGTCTATGGAAACTTACAAGACATATTTTGACCATAAGAACTCCCAACGTAAGTTTAATGTTGGTGATGAGGTACTAGTTCTTTTGCCGGACAAATCCAACAAATTATTAATTACCTGGCGAGGGCCGTATAAGGTAACCAAGGTCTATAATATGGTAGATTACATCTTGGATGTCAAGGGTAAGGAAAGAATATACCACGTCAATATTTTAAAACGGTATCACCGTAGAGAAGTTAATCTTTGCTTAAACACCTTTGATGAAGACACTTTGTCTTGCAGCTAAGTTAGTAGTCATGATTCTTACGAATGTAAAATTTGTATTATAGATGAGTCTCTCACAGAATCGAAGGAACTACTGGATATCTTAACTGATAATTCTGCCACCCATAACTCAAATGTCAACATCAACAGTGAACTATCGTGTAAACAAAAGTCTCAAGTAAGTGCCATAGTAAATACGTTTTCAGATGTATTCACAGAAATCCCAGGACTTACCACTACTGTTATACACAAGATTGAATTATCATCTCAGGAACCAGGCAGACGGAAAGTCTATCCTGTCCCTGTTCACTTACCACAAACATTTGATAACGAAGTGGACAAACTCTTAAAGTTAAAGATTATAGAACCTTCTACATCAGCTTTCTGTTCTCCAGTTGTAATGGTTAAGAAACCAGATAATTCTTACAGACTGGCCCAAGATTTCCGTTATTTGAATACCATTACTAAATGGGATGCCGAACCCATGCCAGTAATTGATCATGACTTGTATAAATTCCATGACTGTAAGTTCTTCTCTGAATTTTTTTTTATATTTTATTTAAGAAACAGGTATATGTACATATTACATACATGGAAACGTCCGAAACATATGAACACTTATAATTACCAACATAATTTACATATGATAATCAACATAGAAACTCACCACAAATATACTTGTTACTAATGCATGATCATCATTTTCCTCATAACATCAAGGTGCCTCTATAAAACACTAGTTAAAACTTACAAATGCAATATACCCCCCCTCCCCTCAACCTTCCTAACATAAAACTCCCCTCTGAAAATTTTTTATTAAACAAACAATATGTATACATAGCACACCCTACCCCCTAAATATACACTAAATTGTACAATCAGAACTGTATATTACACGATACCATTATTTCTATGCCTCCTCTTGAATTCTGTCAAGTATTTAAATTTTAAATAACACAATAATAACTCTAACGACTACGTATACAAAATTATATGGTCTCACTTTACCATATATTTAGTAAAGATTAACATAGATAATCCTAAATCAGGCAAATGTTCTCCACAAGAAGAAACATACAAACTAGGACTGTGTCTCACTGACATCGCAGTACACTGCGCACCACACCCTAATAGTATATAAAATTACATTATTATACTTAAATACACATATTACTTCCCTTTGCTGTTATTCTAATAATATTCCTTAATTCTAATCCTGACAGTACACATTACGAGACAGGTATATGTACATATTACCTAAATAAGAGCGTTCCAAACATATGAACGCTTATAATTATCAACATAATTTACATATGCCAAACAACATAGCACCTCACCTCATTACACTTGACACTAAAGCACAATCATAATTTCCCCATTACCTCAAGGTGCCTCTATGAACAAAACAACCACTAGTCAAAACATGAAACTCCAAAAACCCTGGTCGAAGCCAATATTCCGTGCAAGAATCTGTACATCACTTCCTTCACCCTTGGTTTCAATTTCATTCCCTTTAAACCTCCCCATATACCTACCCAATCATACACAGGGAAATTAGACATTCCCTCTACCACAACTCTACCTTCACCAGCTCTTTCCAATGTCGCAACTTTGATCATCTTCGGGTTCCTAGCATGCATCATTGTACGCAACATATCCTCACAATGTACTAAATCCTTCGCCCGCCACCACTTCCTCACATTACGCATAACATTATCTACCCTTTTACCCATTGGACCCCCTTTTCTCAGATAACAACCTTTGACATACATTCCCCTTACGCGCATTTCCAAATTAATTAACCCCAGACCCCCACATCTCACTTTCTTCACCACCACATCCTTACCCAACCAGTGTTTCCCATATCCCCATACGTACCTCAAGACTTTTCTCACGAAACAAGGTGTTTACCACAATAACCCTCTGAAAAATAGTCGTATCCCCTACTCCAACCTCCCATCCTTCTCATTGCGCCTCTTATTACATTCTCTGCATTTACTTGACGCGCTCTCTCATAACTATCCATAAACACGATACCACAAATCTTTAAGCTTTCAACCACATTCCAACCACACCTTCTACCAACCATCCCCCCCCCCTACCCAAGCACCTATCTCAAGCAACTTAGACTTACATAAATTTATGCTCATTCCTGTTGCCTTTCCAAATTCCTCCAAAACCGCACTTACTCTAACCAGCTCTTCCTCACACTTCACCAAAATAGTTGTGTCATCCACGTATCCAACAATCTTTGACCCGCTATTCATCCCCAAACCCTCCCCACCTCCTGTTCCTAGCCCTTCATTCACCACTTGATACATCGGATTTTGTAAGCAAGCAAATAACATTTGAGACAAGGGACACCCCTGCCTCAAGCCTTTACCCATACATACTGCACCACCTAACTTCCCATTCACTTGCACTCGCAATCTCGCATCACTATACAATAATTCTGCCCATCGCACTATCTCCTCACCAAAACCCTGCTTTCTCATAATGCCCCATAACATTTTCCTATCAACGCTATCATACGCCGCTCTCCAATCCACTGCCAACACTCCTCCCCCTCACTTTCATCAATAAAATCAATAATACTATGCAAACCCTCATTTATACACCGCCCCGGAATACCATATTGCCCTTTCTCTATTTACCAATTACTCTCTTAATCCTATTCCCTAACACTTTCGCAAACAACTTATAATCCGCACCCATCATAGACAGGGCCCTATAATTCCTAATAGTCTCTCCCACCCCATCCTTACGTATCAACACTACCACTCCTGTTCTTTGAGATTCACCCATGCATCCTTTTTCCTTCATACCATTAAATAAACGCACCACACATTCCCTTAATGCTTCCCAATTCACCACATAAAAGTCATTAGGCAATCCATCCACTCCTGGTGACTTACGCATACTCATACCATTTAATGCTTCTAAAATCTCATCTTCACTTATTGCACCACCCATTCCCATCCTATCTTCTTTCGTTACAACAGATTCAACACTATCTAATAGCTTACTCACATCCTTATGCACTCCAAAATTTGCTTTAAAATATTCTCGAAACCATACACTCGCATACATACTCATTGCCTCTGTTGTTTTCATTATTTGCCCCTTTTTATATCCCTCGATTTCATCCTGAACTTCCAAAGTGTTTATTAACATACCATTTCTACGTTTCCTATATTTCCTCAACACGCACGCCGAAGGTTTATCCCCCCACAACACCTCTTCCATTCCTCCTCTCACACGGATTGCATCAAATCGTTCATTTTGTATTTCCCGTAACCTATCTTTAATACTTCTCATTTCCACCATCTGTTTATCATTCCTCCCTGTGCAGCACTCCGCTAATTGTCCCTCCAAATACTTTTGCAACCCATACTTCCATTGCTCTACCTCCCTTCCTCTTACCCTATAATATTTCTGAATGGCAGGTTTCGCTACGTCTACCCACCATGCAACTATGTCCTCCTCTAACCGACCTTTCTCCCATAATAGTTTCCACCATATCCCAAAATTATACACTTCTTCTTCCCCTTCCATTAATTTCACATTCAATTTCCAATATCCAACACACCACTTCACTATACCCTTCCAATCCAATTCAACTAACACACCTCTATGGTCCGAATATCCTACATCCACACATTGAACCTCACCCACACTTATTACCCTCGTCGGACAAAAGTGTAATCAATCAAACCTCCTCCTCCCACCACATCAACCACTCCCACACTCCCAAGCACATCCCTTAATACACTCAAAACACATCCTCCCCCTTTTGGTTCCACATCCCTCTCCCTTATAATACAGTTCCAGTCTACTCCCATTACTACTACCTCAGGCAATCCCCTCAATAAATAAATTAAGTGGTTCCTCACATACTCCTCCTTTATCCTCCTATTACTAATAGCCGGGAGATACACCCCAATGAAAGAAACCCGTACACCACCCCACATGCCATCCACCCTTACAACTCTACCCTCACTACCCTCTTCCCATCTCAACAACTGAAAAGGGCTGTTCTCCTTAACTAAGACCGCCACTCCACCCTTGAAAGACCCCGCACTACCCGCATACACACTATATCCAGGCACAGTCAATTCCCTCCCATACCAATAATTATGCTCCTGTATGAAAGCTACATCCACAGCATATCTTTGAAGACTTACCTGTAACCATTTCCTTTTTATCTCTGCTTTAGCTCCATTTACATTTAAAGTTAAACTCCTGAAAACATTAAAGGTGGTTTTCCCTTGATCGTCCTGTTTTCTTCCCTTCCAATTTCATGATACCTTGTCCTGTTCCTATACTTTTATCCCCATTCCTAACATCTTTACCTTCCCCATACCGTTTTGTTTGTTCCTCTTTCCTGTTCTTAACGTCAACCCATACTTTTTTACATACCCTCTGCGCCGGGGTAAGGACGTCGTCCTCCCCCATAGCCATGGATCTCTTCCGAGAATCCGTATGCACCTCCATGTCTGAGTCCCTGTCATCATTGTGTATCATCACCTGCACCTCCTGCACCTCAAAACCCTCTCTACCAGGACTGTCGTCCCCCAAGTCTCCCACCTCACATAATATCTCCTCCACTCCCTGCACTGTTCCCTCCACTGTTGGACTGTGAGAACCATCCAACAATTCACTCACCAGTCCAGGTATTGCCGTTTCTATATCAAAGTCAAGGGCACCCTCCTCACCAATTGCTCCCAAGGTGTCCTGCGTGCCCACCGATAACGTGAGACACTCGTCTACACTCTCCTTCACGATATCACTCCACTTTGTCGTCTCTCCCACACTCTCCTCTTCTTGTGGTTTCAGTAGTGCTTCCATACCTTCCTCCTTCCCTCTCTCCACATTCGGTCTCCGTCCTTGTCGTCTGTCACAATCCGCCGCCATGTGCTCATAAGAGTCACAAATGCGACATGTCCTCCTCTGCCCAGCATATGTTACATATACTTGCGTTCGAAATTCATGTAACACAATGTACGAGGGTATAGGTCTTCTTAAAGTCATTTTGAGACTATATGTCCCCTCTGGCACACCCTCATACAGTCCATCATTTCATCGTCCCATAACTGCTGCATGTATGACGCCATAATGCTTAAATGCGTCCCTCACATCAATTTCCTGCGCCTCAAATGACAAATTGCGAACTTTAATCCATATGTATTGCTGAGAGACATCTTTCATCCTCACCACCACTGACGTGTTAATTTGTAAGCTCTTGTCCTCGAATTTATCAACAAGCTCGTCATATACTTGGCCAGTTGTCAGCTTGACGAAGATTCTCGTGCTTCCGTTGAGCGCCACTCCATAGATATCTTGATTATCAATGCCGTATTTGTCACAGATTATAGCAGGTAGAAGTACAGATGCGTTGGACTGGTATATAGCTCCTCGTAGCAACTCAATGCATAGTGTTCACTCGTCTACGATACTGTACCGCCATTCTGCTATGAAGGTACAAGCGTCACAGCACAACGAGAGAGCAGCCCCAGTACCTGCCCCAGCCAAGGCTGAGCAGCGAATGAATTCTCTGAATTAGATATCTCACAAGCATACCATCAGGTGTCTTTACACCCAGACTCTAAACCATACACGGCTTTCCCCACTCATAGAGGACTAATGCAATATCGCACAATGCCTTTTGGTTTGGTTACCGCTTGTGCCACTTATATTAGGCTTATGAGAATAGTCCTCTCTGACTTACAGAATGTTTCGGTGTATTTCGATAACATTTACATCATGACTCATGTCTGGGAAGATCATCTTTCAACACTGTCGCTTGTTTTAAAGAGACTAAGAGCTCATGGCCTTACAGTCAAACCACAGAAGTGTTTTCTTGGTTACTTCAAAATACAATACTTGGGGTTCATTATTTCAGACAATTCTTTATCTCCTATTCCTAACAAAACTAAAGCTGTTCTTGAATGCACTTTTCCTAGTACAAAAAAGTTGCTAAGAAGTTTCCTTGGATCTGTAAACTTCTACAGAAGTTTTGTCCCAAACTTAAGTGGTCTGACTTCCATTCTCACAGACTATTTAAAAAAAAATGTGAAAGAACCACTGGTTTGTTCTGATGAAGCGAAACAAAGCTTCGAACAAATTAAAAAAATATTTTCGAACCCTCCTGTCCTAAAATTACCAGATGTTAACGAAGTCTTTTGTCTCCGAACAGATGCCTCTCATTCTGGACTCGGTGCTGTGTTACTTCAGTATTACGATGAGACTCAGTTCCCGGTATCTTGTGCCAGTAAGAAGCTTCTAGGACAAATGGTAACTAACACGCACGCACACACAAAAAGCCCCGGTGGCCTGGTGGCTAAAGCCTCCTTCACGCACGGGGGGCCCCGGGTTCCCTTTCCCGGGGGGGAAACATTTCGGGGTTTTTCCCTTCACACACCCCCAATAAAAGGTAGTGTCTAATGACATGTGCCTAAGACAAAAGGAACAACAACAAATGAAAAAACCACACATGCACGCACACACAAACCCCCCACAAATGGTGGTCCATTGGCGCTCCGTTAATTTGGGTCTTTTTCAGGAGGTCCCAGAGGGAACAGAGTGCAGCAAATAGACGAGGGTGAAGGTCAAAGTGTCATAATCATTTAAAATCAGAAAAAAGAAATATATGTGATAACAGATAGGAAAAAACTAGAAAATTGTGCCAAGGGTAAGAATGCCAGCGGTATAACCGGAGCGGCTGGGAACTAAGCCTAACGGAGTTGCCACACAGTAAGCAGTGGTGATTATATCGCAGTGGTGAATATATCGTCTAAAGGTAACTATGTAAGGGTCAAGGACAGCAGTGATGAATACGGTGAATGAATACAGTCAGTTCAATAGTTAAGACACGAAGGAGATGCAAGAAAAAAGG
>WNWK01003834.1:0-154843 GCA_009830355.1 Cherax destructor
AAATGAGTGAGTTACTTAAATCCCAGTATGACTCAGTCTTTAGCGAGCCACTAACCAGACTGAAAATCGAAAACCTAAATGATTTTTTTATGAGAGTGCCACAGAACTTGACAGACGCATGCCTTTCTGACATCATCACGACGCCAAATGACTTCGAAAAGGCAATAAATGACATGCCCATGCACTCCGCTCCAGGCCCAGACTCATGGAACTCCGTGTTCATCAAGAACTGCAAGAAGCCCCTATCACATGCTTTTAACATCCTATGGAGAGGGAGCATGGACACTGGGATCGTCCGCAGCTACTAAAAACAACAGACATAGCCCCGCTCCACAAAGGGGGCAGTAAAGCAACAGCAAAGAACTACAGACCAATTGCGCTAACGTCCCATATCATAAAAATCTTTGAAAGGGTTCTAAGAAGCAAGATCGCCACCATCTTGATACCCATCAATTGCACAACCCAGGACAGCATGGGTTTAGAGCAGGCCGCTCCTGTCTGTCCCAACTACTGACCACTACGACAAGGTCCTGATGCTCTAGAAGATAAACAGAATGCAGATGTTATATACACAGATTTTGCAAAAGCTTTGACAAGTGTGACCATGGTGTAATAGCACATAAAATGCGTGATAAAGGAATAACAGGAAAAGTTGGTAGATGGATCTATAATTTCCTAACACGTAGAACACAAAGAGTAGTAGTCAACAGAGTAAAGTCTGAGGCAGCTACTGTGAAAAGCTCTGTTCCACAAGGCACAGTACTTGCTCCCATCCTATTCCTCATCCTCATATCAGACATTGACAGGGATATAAGCCACAGTGCTGTGTCTTCCTTGCAGATGACACCCGAATCTGTATGACAGTGTCCACCGTTGAAGACACTGCAAGACTCCAAGCAGACATAAACCAAATCTTTAAATGGGCTGCAGAAAACAATATGAAGTTCAATGATGAGAAATTTCAATTACTCAGATACGGAAAACGTGAAGAAATTAAAATCTCATCGGAGTACAAAACTAATTCCAACCACACAATAGAGCGAAAAACTAATGTCAAAGACCTGGGAGTGATCATGTCAGAGGATCTCACCTTCAAGGACCATAACAATGTAGCAATTGCATCTGCTCGAAAATGACAGGATGGATAATGAGAACCTTCAAAACCAGGGATGCCAAGCCCATGTTGACACTTTTCAGGTCGCTTGTTCTATCTAGGCTGGAATATTGCTGCACACTAACTGCACCTTTCAAGGCGGGTGAAATTGCTGACCTTGAAAATGTGCAGAGAACCTTCACCGCACGCATAAGTGCGATAAACCACCTCAACTACTGGGAACGCTTGAAGTTCCTAAACCTGTACTCTCTAGAACGCAGACGGGAGAGATACATTATTATATACACATGGAAAATTCTCGAGGGCTTAGTACCAAACTTGCACACAAAATCATTCCCTACGAAAGCAAAAGACTGGCATGCGATGTAACATCCCCCATTGAAGAGCAGGGTGCCACTAGCACGTTGAGGGACAACACAGTAAGTGTCAGGGCCCAAGATTGTTCAACTGCCTCCCAGCATACATCAGGGGATTACCAACAAGCCCCTGGCTGTCTTCAAGCAGGCACTGGACAGGCACCTCAAGTCGGTACCTGATCAGCCGGGCTGTGGTTCGTACGTTGGACTGCGTGCGGCCAGCAGTAACAGCCTGGTTGATCAGGCTCTGGTCCAACAGGAGGCCTGGTCACAGACCGGGCCGCGGGGGCGTTGACCCCTGGAATTCTCTCCAGGTAGATACATCTGCCACGAGTGTCCTCGCAACATGAAACAAGTCTAGTGCGCTAGGCTCATGTTGTTTGTAGGATCGATGGCTCAGATGGTAGGGTGACATGTACAATGTTTGGCATCTTTAGGCGGGACAATGTGTCGTGGGGTCGAATCCTGGCCTGCCGCAGTTTGGTAAATGATTCAAAACCACTTGTTTCGTGGTTTCATATATAGACTGCTTGTAGAGGCGGGTATTCAAACAGGAGGAGGCTTCCTCTAAACTTGAGTAGAGAGCTGAATAAAATCCTGAATTCATGGTTATCTGAATTCAATCTCTGAAATAGGTAAATATTGGCCGACAAAATCTATTTATTCTGATACGTCACTATTAGGGACTGTGTAGTCGTACATTTTCCGCTAAACTCAGTGTGGGTATCGAGGAAGTTCTACAAACGATACATATTATCTGCTTTCAGCTCCGGGGAAACCCTTAGCAAGAGTGTTCGATCCTCTGCCCACCATTTAACTTGTTGCTGTCACGGCGAGGCAGGAGCTTGTTTCCAGTAGCAAGCAGGCGCTGTGAAGGAGGCGGCAGGCGCAATAGCAGAAGTAACAGCATCATCAGCAGCAGCAGCAGGAGGTACTATAACATCAGTAGGAACAGCAGCAGGTATTACAACAACAGAAGCAAATACAGTACAGCTGCTGCAGCCGCAGCTGCAACAACTGCAGTAACAAGAGTAGCAGCAATAGCTGTAGTTGCAGAAGGAACAGCAAAAACATCAGCAACAATGGGAAGAGGAGAAACAACAGCATTTGTAGGAAAAGAAACAGTAACAGCACTAGAGCAACAGTAGCAGCAGCAGTAACCGAAGCAGCAAACACATCAAAAACATCAATAGCAGGAACAGCAGTATCAGCAGCAGCAAAGGAAGAAACGGAGGCAGCAGTAGCAGTCCAAATAACAACATCAGGAACATGAGCAATAATTGTAGGCAGCTACAGAGGCGGCTGTTGTTGCTGCTTCCGCTACGATTACTGCCAACAGAACATCGTATGCTAAACAGTGTAAAACTAGTTTTCTGAAGCATCAAAGTGTGAATGTGAAGGTCCTGCTTGTCGAAATCCCAGGCAGGGGAAAGGGGACTTAACTAAACTTTTATGACACCAGAGAAACTGCCTGGTCTGTGAAGACCAGCAGCTGCTGTTATTGTGCTGGTCTCCACGAGTAAAGTTATAACAAAAGGATCGATAAAACAAAAGTATTATTAAAAAAATTCTAAAAATTAGTTTAAAAGAAAAAAATTTTATTATTATATTTGAGAGGTGAGTAGTGCTAAATCCTAGGAGTCATACTGCGCCTGGGTAGTGGAAGGCTATCAGAGTCTATACAAGGAAAGAGAATATCAGCAATTCCTTTAATCAAAGGACTGAGATACCGGATTAAAGACGCTCTCCATTGAAGACGAGGCAGACGAGAGATTAGTTAAGAGACGTACCTCATTGAAACTCATTAAATCTCTACGCAAAGTGAAGCTTTACCCACTTTAATCTTGCTCTGTAAGTTGTGTCTATGCTGATTGGTAAAACTAATACCCATGTTAAGGCCTCTTAACCTTTCATCTCCGTGTGAGAGCCCAAGATGATCCACTCCTGCCTACATTAGGTTACGTTTGTAAAGATTCATCAGGAAATAGAACCAGTGCTTCTTGACGCGGGTGCTGGTCGAATGATGACTCGGCACTGGAGATTTCGGTCATCTAGCGGAGTGTAATACTGACTTACCTGTTCATCCCTCCATAAATTAAAGATAACACCGTATAATGCTGAATTCATCTAGCCTGGCGATGTTGTCCGCTGGTCTTGAAGAATTTTGCTAAGGTTGTGATGCTCCTCGCTGACACGTTCTTCAGGTTGACCCATCTTAATGTGCCTTAATTTCTCCATTCCTCCAAACTACGTTCCGTGTTTTACACCCTTTACCTATTCCTTCACCTCTTTGTTATTTTTCTTCTAATCTTCATCACCTCCTAGCCCTCTCATATTTCCTCCCACCCTTTCTTCTTCCACCAAGTCTTTCTCTCTTCTCTTCTTCCCTTTTTTCCTTCTTCCGGTTCTCTCCCCCCCTCTTTCCATATATCACACTTCCTCTTCACCTCTGTCCTTTATCTCCGTCTCTCTGATAACCATTCTTACACCATACCCCAATGTAAGGACAATAACACCAAATCTGGACAGGTTGGGGTAGGGAAAACATTGGCCATGTCTTATTAAACGTTACTTATTGCCTAGTAGGAACCATGTAGGGTGGGGAAGGGCGGATACCCCTACGGACTATCACGAAGCACCGGACAGTAACACTTACCTGCTTACCTGTACCAAGGTCTGATTGCTTACCAACGTAACTGGGGTGATTCTGTATCATAGAGTGGATTATTGCCAATAAATCTGTAGGATTAAAAACACCATACACTGTATCACACAGGGTATATAATACCTACGAATATGTAAAAATAGGCACATGTTAGGAAACTTTATTAGGATACTTTTCACTCACCAAAACCTTAATCAATCATATACAGAAGTAGCAAAAACAATGATATATATATATATATATATATATATATATATATTATATATATATATATATATATATATATATATATATATATATATATATATATATATATTATATATATATATATATATATATATATATATATATATATATATATATATATATATATATATATATATATATATATATATATATATATATATATATATATATATATATATATATATATATATATATATATATATATATATATGTCGTGCCGATTAGGTAAAACTTGCGATTTTGGCTTAAATAGCAACGCATTCGCCGCCTGGCAATCGCACTGAGTGGTTCTCTTGTTGCTGACACCTGGTGGCCAACGAGAGAGTTACTGATTTTCAGCAAGATGGCGACTGGAGGAAGGAAAAGGATTAACACCGTTGTGTTGAAGTGTTGCGAGGAGCAACACTGGAGTTGGGCATGTGGAGTCTGTGGAGTTGCCTGGGGAGGGTGGGATTACATCACATGCCGGGGAATCTAACCTGGTGGTGCAGGATGTGGTGGCTGTGGTTCATAGGCAGGACGAACAGTTGGAAAATGTGGCTATGGATTACAGTGGTGATTCACATAAAAGGCCTGTGGGTGGGTCCGATGAGGACGTGATCACACCCGCGCAGAAAGTTTGTACAAAGTCATGGGTAGATGCTGCCAGCAAGGGTAAGGGTGGGGTATCAGGAAGAGAAGGGCTTAAACGTGGTTAGGGTGTGAAGGCGAAGGAAGGAGGAGCGCCAAAAGTCCAGAGGTATCGAGGAAAACCCCCTATGTTGTCTTCAGAAGGCTCACTATAAATGTTAACGGCCTTCGGGCCGAGGTGAAACGACGGTGGCTTGAGGTGACTATGCGACGTTATCAGGTAGATATTTGTTTTGTACAAGAACATAATTTCAGGTGTGCGAGGGAATTGTGTTTGAATGGATACAGAGTGTATGCAGGTGATTCAGGGAAATTAAAGGGAGGGGCTGCTGTGGTCATGCGCGAGGTCAGTCCTTTTAAGTTATTAGCGTAGGAGACGGGTGAGGAGGGTAGGGTGGTGAGGGTGGACGGGGTATGGGGAGATGTACGGGTGAGTTTTATAAGTGTGTATATGCCGGCGGATCTCTGCAGGAGTACTAAGGAACGTTTCGTAAAGGATGTTTTGCTGTATCATTTGAGAGGACTGCCTGAGATAACCATTATAGGAGGAGACTGGAACTGTGTCATACGGGGTAAGGATGTAGAGCCCAGGGGAGCGGGCTGTGTCCTGGGAGTGCTGAGGGAGGTACTAGGAGCAGCCGGGGTGATGGATGTAGTTAGGGGAGGAGGATGGTGTGTGGAGCACACTTTCGTGAGGTGGGGATATCAGGCGCGCCTAGATAGGATTTATGTAACTAAGGAGATACAGGTTGGTAGGGTAGAAGCTATGGACGTGGGATATTCTGATCATAGGGGTGTGTTGACAGATATTAGCTGGGAAGGAATGATTAAAAGGTATGACAGCTACTGGAAATTGAATATAAGTTTACTGCAGGGAGTTGGTGAGGGAGAAAGTTTTGCTGCATGGTGGCAGGGGCAATGGGAGAGAGGTCAGCATGCGGGAGACTTACTGAGTTGGTGGGAAATGTGGGCAAAGCCGTGTATTAGGAAGTATTATACAAAAATGGGCAGGGAAGAGAATTGGGGGAAATTCGGATTACAGAGGTACTTGGAGGGTCAACTGGAGGATTGTTACAAAAGGGGCGGGAATTCTAGGATGGATGAGATGGGTATTCTGAAAGGTCGTCTGAGAGAACTGCAGAATGAGCGATTTAATGCGACACGCGTGAGAGGAGGACTTGAGGAGGTCTTGTGGGGAGACAGGCCATCGGCCTGTGTTCTCCGTCGGTTTAAGAAGAGGCAGAGGGACACAACTATGATGATGTTGGAGGTCTGTCGGGAGTTGGGGGGTATAGGGAAGGACAATTGCTCCGAACTACTGAGGGAATAAGTAACTATGCAGATCACTGGGTAAAAGAGTACTTGCAGGAGGAAGAGGGAGGGGAGAGGGACAGGACAGTAGTAGGGGACGGGATTAGGTCTATTGTTAGTAAGGACGACAGGAAAGAAATGGAGGGAGAGATTAGTGAGGAAGAGGTATGGGAGGCAGTGCAGGGTTTGAGCAAAGGGAAGGCACCTGGATTGGATGGTCTCCCTAATGATTTCTATGTGCATAATTGGGAGCCCCTAAGGGATTGTTTAGTTAAAGTATTCAATTGTATGAAGAATGGGAGGGTATTGGGTAGCATGCAGAACACTGGGGTTATAGTTTTGGTGAAGAAAAAAGAGGAATGTAGGACGATGAAGGATTATAGATTTATAACATTAATGTGTGCGGATTATAAGATCTTCGCAAAGGTACTAGGTAATAGGCTTAAGAAAGTGGTGGGAATGGTCTTACATAAGGGACAATGCGGAATCCCAAGGAGAAGCATGGGTGTGGGTCATGGTCAAATTAGGGATTTTATTGAGAGTGGTGAAGGAGGGGGGGTGTTGAGTATCGATTGGAGTGCGGCTTATGATAGTGTTGATAGGAGTATGTTGTATGATATCATGAGGAGGCAGGGTTTTGGGAATGATTTAGTAGGGTGGGTAGAGACTCTGTATGCGAGAGCCAAGGTTCGGATACAGATAAATGGTAAAATTGGAATGGAGGTGCCTATGGATAAGGGTTTAAGACAGGGCTGCCCCTTGTCCCAGGTATTGTTTGCTTGCATGCAAGACCCCTTTTATCGTTTAGTTTCAGGAGGAAGGGCTGAGGGGACGGAAGGGGATGTAGGGATAGTTGGATATGTGGATGATACTACTGTACTAGTGAGAGATGTAGAGGAGTTAGTGAATGTGGGGCGTTTTGTAAAGATTTTTGGGAAGGCTACTGGGATGAAAGTAAACTTTGCGAAATCTAAATTGTTGGAGGTAGGTAGGTGGGTAGGGGGGAGGCTTGGTGAGGGCAGGGGGTGGGCAATAGTGGAACAGGTGAAGATTTGTGGGGTGGTGTACCGGGCAGACCCGGTGGAGGCCCGGGCTGTTAATGCAGAGGTGGTAGTAAGGGAGGCTATTAATTAGTGAAGTTACCCCAGTTGCGACACATGGAGATTCAGTTGCTACTTTTTTCCTGGTATCTTCTGTCTGGTAGTTCTGGAGGGTTACCTCGTAACTTCCTCTCTTCTGTCTGGTAGTTCTGGAGGGTTACCTCGTAACTTCCTCTCTTCTGTCTGGTAGTTCTGGAGGGTTACCTCGTAACTTCCTCTCTTCTGTCTGGTAGTTCTGGAGGGTTACCTCGTAACTTCCTCTCTTCTGTCTGGTAGTTCTGGAGGGTTACCTCGTAACTTCCTCTCTTCTGTCTGGTAGTTCTGGAGGGTTACCTCGTAACTTCCTCTCTTCTGTCTGGTAGTTCTGGAGGGTTACCTCGTAACTTCCTCTCTTCTGTCTGGTAGTTCTGGAGGGTTACCTCGTAACTTCCTCTCTTCTGTCTGGTAGTTCTGGAGGGTTACCTGTAACTTCCTCTCTTCTGTCTGGTAGTTCTGGAGGGTTACCTCGTAACTTCCTCTCTTCTGTCTGGTAGTTCTGGAGGGTTACCTCGTAACTTCCTCATGCTTAACTTCATCTCTCGTCATATGCTAATTTCCTAATGGTTTTGGAGGAGTAAGAATTCGTCTGTATAGTAAAGGATGGAGAGCGCTTTATGTGAGTCATAGATGGGCTATTCTCCTGTTTCTTAACCAGCATATGCATGTATGTACGTAATGTATGTAATATAAGTAATGTTTGTGTGTGAATGTTCAATTTATCTACGTTCACCCCAGAAATAGTTTTCTACAAATATATGCACTCGACAAATCAAGGATCGTGTGTACTAATAGTTGCAAAAGCTACATTCTTCTATTAGTATACTGTGTGTCACCACGACCTGGTCACCTAATTTCATATCAGTTCTGTAATCGAAAATCGGAATGTCTGGTGAACCTCCTGAGGTACCAAACGTCTTCATTTCCTAGTTCTTTATTTACACTTTCAAACCTCTTTCTAAGACTGAAGAAATATTTCCAAAATTTCCTAACATTTCAGTGGTTTATAAGATTATCTCTTATCCCTTGTCCCTTGTTCCATGCATGTTAATCCAATTGTCAAATTGTAGTTAAATTGTCTTTGTTACACCTCTCTTCCAAGGAAGTTATGTTCAGTTAACATAGCTTTCCCTGTACTTTAAACTTTTTCCCAAACTTGTCTAATTACTGTACTAACCTCTCAGCTTTACTGATAGTAATGTGGCTTTAATCATAACCATAATTTTAAAGGGGGTGAACTGGTAATAAAGCCATCGGAAGGCCTCGGTTAGATGACCAAACGCTCCAGTTGCGGGTTATCATATATCTTTGCTGAAGATACAACGTTCGACATACAAATTTACATCACATGTGTGAAACAAAACCGATCAAGTAACAAATTATATCATAAAAAATAATTCTAAAAGGGAAACACAACCACTAAATGAGTTCGACCAGACGTCCATTAGGACAGCACTGGTCAGCCTCGCTCATCACCAGTTAAGTTCCCTGAGTTTAATATGATTCTCACAGCGTTATATACTCATTCTCGCTTACGTTCTTTCACTAGCACATCATGTGTTCGGCAAGGCGACGACCCGGCCCCAAAGTCACCCTAAAAATATATTGTTTACCATTTGGATCTAGCGAAAGGGTGTTTTTGGAGGGTAGTATTTTGCTGTGACGTGCCCACGAGAGCAACCTTTACGACAATCTCTTGTTTTACTGTTGCAACTCCTCTTCCTTGCTTAGAAACCAAGGGAATAACATTTCTATTATGCGTCATCCTTTTCTTCTTCTCCTTCGTTTGTCTTTCCTAGTGAGCGCTCTTATGTAGTTTCATGCTTGCTTCTCCAAACACTGCCTACGGCAGGAGCTGGCGGGGGTCAATAAAATCCTGACGTTAGTTGCTCTTTGTGCGGTGCTTGCTTGCTTATCCAAACACCGCCTACAACAGGAGCTAGCTGTGGTCAACAGAATTTTCATAGTCATTTGGTAAGGAACCATTCAGGACTTAGTAGTAGTTTCGGTAGAAGTAGAGGTCGTAGTGAATGCAGTAGTTGTCTTAGCATTACAAATCTTACTCTTCTTCTACATTCCTTATTCATTGCCGAGCACGTTTTTCTGTGTTCCATAGAATAATTCTACCTATTTTTACCCAGGCAACAATGTAGCCGGAAGGAGTGGAGTTTACCTATTCCTGTCTTACATTACCCTTCCTGTCTTACATGCACACACACAAATACATACAATACCATAAAGCTCATTGAGCAGGGAGAGAGTGGACCTGGTACTGACCAGCGAAGAGACGGAGTCAGGAGCTATGACTCAATCACTGCAACCACACATAGGTAAGAACACACACACACATATATATCCAAAGCTCCTCCTATAAAAAATCCCCTAACAAAAGAAGCTAAGTTATAAACTGGTTCTCACAACGCTGCAAAGGAAGTTCAAAGGAAACATAGCCTCAAGAAGCAAGATACTGAGGAACTCTCAAGAAGTGAGGAAAGATTTATTTGACGTCGGGTCGACGGGAATGAGACCGACTGCAAAAGATAAGTCTATTTAGTTTTAGTGATAGTTTGAGTGTGAGCTGAAGTGTGTACACATAACACCAACTGAGGTCGGTGAAGGATTCATTATCCAAGAAATTGAAGCTCTCTTTCCTTTGAATCGAACCTCATTAATTTTCATTTCTCAGGCGCAGTATGGCTGCTGCAGCTTTAGTTTTCCCTTCAAAAAATGAATATTTATGAAGACAGTAAATGTAACAAAAGCAACCACCTTTAATTTATTACCTTTCACGCAATTTCATTATATATATATATATATATATATATATATATATATATATATATATATATATATATATATATATATATATATATATATATATAGAATGAAACTATTATAAATATATTATTAATATTTATATATATATACTAAGATATGACACTCACGAAACAATGTATTGATCTTAAACTGCAAGAGATCACCACGACATTGTCAACCTCAAGACCACTACACCATCGATCCTACAAACAACATGAGCCTAACGAACTAGACTTGTTTCATGTTGCGAGGACACTCGTGGCAGTGGATGTTCAAGATTAATTTCCGCCTCCTCTTGTTTGAATACCCGCCTCAATAAGCAGTCATATAGCAATAACAAACTTTCAAACCCAATGTTATTTTACTTAGATAATCTCAATTTTATATGCCATCCTCCTTAACACTTGTTGCAATTTCATTCATCATATTGTCATTTAAAATATTATATATCATCATTTTGTTAATTTGAAATAAAATATATAAATAGAAGAAACTCAATAAATTTTTCTATATTGTTATTATACTATATAGCATCAACATATTGTAACTTGAAATAAAATATACAACTAGATTAAACTCAACCAATTTCTTGTATTGTCTTTTAATAGTATGTATAATCATATTGTAATTTTAAATATACAGAACTAGAATAAACTCAATCAATTTCTTAGCATTAAGTACTTAGTAATAAGTCTTTAGAATAAACTGCCCCTAATCCATGGCATGCCAGTGGCTCTCCTTGCATTACAGTTTTATAATTGTAACTACAATAACAATGTACACTTGTATCATGCATCGAAATAAAATATTATTATTATATTATATATTATATTATTATTATTATTATATTATAAACCACGAAACAAGTGGTTTTGATCATTACACGATACTAGATGGTAGGTAATGTGTACATTGTGTGACCTGAGGCCTGGCCTGCCCAGTTTGTAAATGATTCAAAACCACTTGTTTTGTGTTCTTCTTTCCCTCTCTCTCTCTTCTATATATATATAAAATATATATATATATATATATATTATATATATATATATATATATATATATATATATATATATATGTCATGCCGAATAGGTAAAATTGGTCAATTAGGAAGAACTCATTTAAAATTAAGTCCTTTCTAAAATTTTCTTTTATACGTTTAAAGTTATATATTTTCATTATGATAATGTCAAAATTAATAATTTTGTACCAAAAGAACCTTAGAAAACTTACCTAACCCCATTATAACAAGCATAATTTAATTTAGCCTAATCCAACTAAAGGTGTTGGCGGTGGATTGGGAGGGTGCGTATGATTGTGTGGAAAGAGGAATGTTAGTGAAAATAATGGAAAAACAGGGCTTTAGTAGTGGGGTCCTTAGATGGGTTGAAACGTTGTATGCAGGTGCATGTGTGCATGTACAGGTAAATGGGAAAGTGAGGAAGGAGGTTCGAATGGAGAGGGGTTTGCGACAGGGCCCTGTCGCAAAATTCTCTTTGCGTGTGTGCAAAACCCTTTTTATATATTGATACAGGAAGGGGTAAGAGAAGAAGCGGAAGGGATTGGCAGTGCGACAGGCATCACAGGATATGTTGATGACACCACCCTTTTAGTGGGGAATTCGGAGGGATTGGGTAATGTAGGGGCTATAATAGGAGTTTTTGGAAGTGCTACGGGATTGAGAGTAAATAAAGCAAAATCGAAATTATTGGAGGTGGGGGCGTGGGTGGGGGAGAGGGCGTTGGGGATGAGGTATAGATGGGTAATAGTTGACAGTATGGATGTGTGTAACGCTAGGATATTAAATACGGAGGCGGTAGTGGAGCGGCGGTAGGTAGAATGAGTGGGTGGAAGCCAGGTGACGTAACACTGCTGCAAAGGGTCATTGTTGTGAATATGTTGGTATATAGTAAATTATGGAATGTGGCGGCTGTATATCCGTTGGTGATGACGGAAGATGTCATAATGCTGCAAAATCGAGTCATACAGTATATTTGGGGATATGGGAAACATTGGTTGTCCAAGGAGGTGGTAATGGAGAGGCGGGGTGTGGGTGGAATAAGTAAGTTTATTCAGGTATACACAAATACAGTTACATAGATTATCATACATAGCAGCATACGTGTAGAAAACCTAGGATAACCCAAAAAAGTCAGACAGAGTGACTTATTTCCGTTGGGGTCCATTTAATACCTTAATATTATACACTGTAGGAGATATATGTTATTATAATATAAAGGATATATACTAGGAATAAGGTAAAAAGAGTTATTTACATGTATGTTAACTAAAAATAAAAAAATCATTCTCCTCCCTTTCTGTCACTACATTTATGGAATGGGGTTGTTGCTATTGCAGCAGATGTTAATAGGGATGTATGTAAAACACATATTCTTAGGTGTGGCTGGGGTGGGAGGGAGAAAGATGGGAAGGGTTATGAATGAGGTTCGAGGATGGTGGCAGGGAAAGGACCTGCTGTTATGTGAGGATATGTTGCGTACACTCGTGGCTGTGAAGGAGCCGTCTAGGGTGAAGGTGAGTAAATTAGCAAGGGTGGGGAGAGGCAGGGGGCAAGGTCTAGGATTGGTATTAGGGGAGTCGGTATTCCCTATGTATAACTGGAGGAGTGTATGGAGTAGTTTCGGGAAGTTGCAGATACCATCGTTAGTAAGGGATACCGCGTATCGGTTTTTACATGGGATATTGGCTTCAAGAGAGGTGTTGTATAATATGGGATTGGTAAGGGACAGAGCGTGTGAGTGGTGTGGGAGCAATGAAAATACGAGTTTTTTTGTTTTGTGAGGAGTTAGGGCATCTGAGGTTATGGTTTGGAAGGGTGCTTCTATTGGTGGGAGGAGGGGGATTAATGGCGCTGAGAGTATTAAGCTTTGATAATGTGGGAGTTGGTAGTGAGGTGAGGCGAGCGATTATGTATTTGGCCGTCGATTTTACATATATTTCGTGGTCAATGAGACAAGTTAGAGGAGCGATAAGGATCAGGGCCATGGCTGCATGTTTTTATAGGACGTGTCTAAGAATTTATTTATTAACACATCGGCCGATTCCCACCAAGGCAGGGTGGCCCGAAAAAGAAAAACTTTCATCATCATTCACTCCATCACTGTCTTGCCAGAGGGGTGCTTTACACTACAGTTATAAAACTGCAACATTAACACCCCTCCTTCAGAGTGCCGGCACTGTACTTCCCATCTCCAGAACTCAAGTCCGGCCTGCCGGTTTCCCTGAATCCCTTCATAAATGTTACTTTGCTCACACTCCAACAGCACGTCAAGTATTAAAAACCATATGCCTCCATTCACTCCTATCAAATACGCTCACACATGCTTGCTGGAAGTCCAAGCCCCTCGCACACAAAACTTTCTTTACGCCCTCCCTCCAACCTTTCCTAGGCCGACCCCTACCCCGCCTTCCCTCCACTACAGATTTATACACTCTCGAAGTCACTCTGTCTCGTTCCATTCTCTCTACATGTCCAAACCACCTCAACAACCCCTCCTCAGCTCTCTGGACAATCGTTTTGGTAATCCCGCACCTCCTCCTAATTTCCAAACTCCGAATTCTCTGCATTATATTCACACCACACATTGACCTCAGACATGACATCTCCACTGCCTCCAGCCTTCTCCTCGTTGCAACATTCATCACCCATGCTTCACACCCATATAAGAGCGTTGGTATAACTATACTCTCATACATTCCCCTCTTTACTTCCATGGACAAGGTTCTTTGTCTCCACAGACTCTGAAGTGCTCCACTCACCCTTTTTCCCTCATCAATTCTATGATTCACCTCATCCTTCATAGACCCATCTGCTGACATATCCACTCCCAAATATCTGAATACATTCACCTCCTCCATACTCTCTCCCTCCAATCTGATATCCAATCTTTCGTCACCTATTCTTTTTGTTATCCTCATCACCTTACTCTTTCCTATATTCACTTTCAATTTTCTTCTTTTACACACCCTACCAAATTCATCCACCAACCTCTGCAACTTCTCTTCAGAATCTCCCAAAAGCACAGTGTCATCAGCAAAAAGCAACTGTGACAACTCCCACTTTGTATTTGCTTCTTTATCTTTTAGCCCAACACCTTTTGCCAAGACCCTCGCATTCACTTCTCTTACAACCCCATCTATAAATATATTGAACAGCCATGGTGACATCACACATCCTTGTCTAAGGCCCACTTTTACTGGGAAATAGTCCCCTTCCCTCCTACACACTCTAACCTGAGCCTCACTATCCTCATAAAAACTCTTCACTGCTTTCAGTAACCTTCCTCCTATTCCATACACCTGCAACATCTGCCACATTGCCCCCCTATCTACCCTATCATACGCCTTTTCCAAATCCATAAATGCCACAAAAACATCTTTACCCTCGGAATATATATGGGAGAGCATGGGAGAGGGCTTTTCCTGAGACATATAGAGAGATAATGGTAGGGAATTTATTAGAGTTAAGATGATACAGTGTACTGGGGACTGGATTCTCAGGTGAGGTGGGGATAAATTTCCGTGTGAGTTGTAAATCTTTGTGTGATGGGGGCGTATGAATGAGGGGGGTAGGAAGGTGACGGACGACGACGATTATGACTTCATGACATAGGTATGCAAGGGGAAATTGCATCGGGGGTTTTCACAGTCACTATGGACATGGTAATGCACAGTTTTAGTGATTATGTTCATAAATATATATGTTTTGTTCATTGTATTTAGGAATCCAATTGGTTGCCTTTATGGACCACTGGTCGTATGAGTGATGGATATATGGAGTTCGGTTATGTGAAACCTTATCAGATGTGCCATTCATAGGGTTGGTAGGGTGTCAGTATATTGTATAACCTATGTTATGGCATCGGGTTTACTATTGGTTGCGAGGCCTATTAACACTTCAAGAACTTAATTGTCCATTGTGCACGAAAATAATATTATATATTTGTTTGTTGTACTGGGATCGTGGTGATCCTTTATGTGTATGGTATACATTTGGTTAGAATGTAATGGCTTAATAGTATATGTTAGAGTGTATCAAGTTGGAATCATATTGAAATATTTAATTTAGGCTGCGTACTGGAGGGGTGAGGTTCCTGGTAGCTGGGTTGGCTACTTGGATGGAATAACCGTGCTCTTAAAGCACGGGGATTGTACCAAGCGCGAACCTGAGTATCCGGAGAAGACGATATGATGCACATATGCTGGAATGTTTTGTTTATATAAACCTATATCTGGTGAAACTTAATTGTTAGGGATCCCATTTTGAAGAGATCCTGTCCTTTCAGTTCCGTTTAGTGCATTGCGTGTGCAGGTTCTGATCGATGGGTGTTTCAACAATAATACCTCATGAGGATATGTCCAGCCATTGTATAATGTGATTATCATTCTACGTCACTTAAGTAGCGTAGCGGCGATGGCCATACTTATTGTGAGAAGTTTCATGATAGCTATTCTTTGTTCCAAAAATTATGGTCACTTGTACAAGTGTATATTGTCATACATATGCTTGTTCTTAGGGGCTTTGGTGACCCTTTATGTGTAAGTTATTACACAGTTGAATTTGATGAGGCATGTGCAATTTGTATAGAGATATGGTACTGCTCCATAGTGTTTTCCTGTGATATATGGGAACAATAATTAGATTAGAGGGGTTGTATGAGGTCATAGTGGACCTTAATTGATCCCTATAAAGGGAAGGGGGAGAAAGTTTTGGTAGATAGCTGGCTACAGGGATGGTTATCAAATGTGCTATTGTGTATGGTGTTTACACCAGGTGTACCAGTGTGTACGTATATTTCTGGTGTATGCGACTGGGGTTTGTCATATATAGAAGAGTGATGTATATATATTTGAAATGTATTACTGATAAAATTTTATATTGTAGCAAGGACAAACATATATAATGGAGGAGCTTTGTTATGGTTCCTATTATGGTATGGTTATTTTTGTTGCGGTTCACCTTATTGTGGTAGGAGTTATAGGTTATAGGCTCTGTCAGGCCTATGGGTCTCAATTATTATATGTTATATGTCTGGTGATGTATTTCGTTTAATAAAAATATAAAAAAAAATCCAACTAAATATATTTTAGATACGTTTTCAATAATTTAATAATAAACACACTGAAATACATTTTTTTTTAGTAAGAATCAGGATGATTTTTGCGAAATTATTACATACACAAATTTCCGCTTGCCTTATTCGGCAAGAAGTGCGTTGCTATTCGGCACGGCATATATATGAATAGTATACAGAATGGTGGACGGGGAGTCGAACCGCACACACACACTCGTTAACTCATCACCCATTCCCTTCATATGGGTATGTTGCGGCTCACTGGTTCTTGCCCGATAAGGGATTTTTATTGGAACCTTGTTTTTTGCATTTGAAATAACTGTGTTATTAATTGAGATGCTTTCCAGTGTGTGGAAGAAAATACATAGGCTGAGCTAAGACCCGGTGGCAAGATATCTTATACTATCTTAAGATCGTTGTGCCTGTGTCTAGATGACCAAAAATACTTCCTAATTGATAAATGAGACAACACTTGTGCAACATTTGGGTATCTTTATTCTGGACTAAAGATACTTAGACAGTCCACAAGTGTCTCATTTATCAACTTCTCGGTATTCTAAACTTTTCATTCAACTTCTGGATTGTTTCATCCGGTGGAGAGATTCCCTAAAACCATTCAGAACTGTCCATTAGCCGGATAGAAACTCACAAACACGTCACGATGGTTCTTAATATGGAATACAACCTAGAAACATCTCAGCTTTGAAACATAACTTTCCCTGTACTTTAAACTTTTTCCCAAACTTTTCTAATTACTGTACTAACCTCTCAGCTTTACTGATAGTAATGTGGCTTTAATCATAACCATAATTTTAAAGGGGGTGAACTGGTAATAAAGCCATCGGAAGGCCTCGGTTAGATGACCAAAGGCTCCAGTTGCGGGTTATCATATATCTTTGCTGAAGATACAACGTTCGACATACAAATTTACATCACATATGTGAAACAAAATCGATAAAGTAACAAATTATATCATAAAAAATAATTCTAAAAGGGAAACGCAACCACTAAATGAGTTCGACCAGACGTCCATTAGGACAGCACTGGTCAGCCTCGCTCATCACCAGTTAAGTTCCCTGAGTTTAATATGATTCTCACAGTGTTATATACTCATTCACGCTTACGTTCTCACCTATTGTCTATTAAATTCATGTAATAAATTTAAAGTTATTTATTAAAGCTTGCTGCTGTAAATCTAGTTAATGGACCGAAGGCACTAAAGTTAATTATATTTATGGTTTGAATAAACAAAGGAATAAATTATACCCATATATGTCTGCTTTTCACTTTTCATAAAGAAACACTGGCAGCGATAACCGCAAAATTAATTCAATGTAAGTTCATGTTAAGGAGCTTCAGAGCTTTACCTCTAGATGTTCCTGAACTCTTTATCTCCTAAGATGACCATATGGGTATTATAATTAAATCCGTTTTCCTTTCAGTCTGGCAACAATACTCTTATAAGAGTGTTGATGGCATGCAATATACAGCAGAGGAAGACAAGGGTTTTAAACTAGCAATGTTCCCAGTGTCTGTGTATTACGCTTAAACCATAAATCTGACAAACCTTTGTAAACAAAATTGACCAGATAAACGTAAGTCTGAGGGATTCGCAAATATTATGATAGGCCGCTTGTCCCTGGGTCACTGCTCACCTGGGGTTCTTGAGTTCCTTCTCACATGGGGGTCCCTGGGTCCCTTCTCACCTGGGGTCCCTGGGTCCCTTCTCACCTGGGGTCCCTGGGTCAGTTATCACCTAGGGTCCCTGGGTCCCTTCTCACCTGGGGTCCCTGGGTCCCTTCTCACCTGGGGTCCCTGGGAGGAATGTCCCTTTTGCCTTATGGTGATCCACCGCTGGATGTTTCCAACGCACCCAGAAGAAACGTCTTGATTATCCCTCTTTGCCCTTCAACAGTCTTCTCTTCTCTCATAGTCATTCCTCTCTATCCTTAGCATCCAGCCCTGTTCTAATCATTCTCATCTATTTTCGTCTGAATATCCTCCCCTCCCTATTCTAGGATGAATATCTCTTTCTATGCAAGCCTACCTAAATTTCCTAATCCTAGCCTCCCCAACTTTTCCCTATCCTAGGCTGATGACGAGTTCAGCTCTCTCTTTACACCCTCCAACTCGTCTTTCCCGCCTCCGCCAGTCATTGTGTAGGTGTCAGCAGCACTGTGAATGGCGCGCCTCAGGTGGCAGGTGGCAGAGTGCCACCTGCCATCTACCGTCATCACCAAGCTGTCTGAGGTAATCACGCCGCTATACTAAGCTCTAATGCAGATAATCACACGGGCGCCTCGCAATATTTTGGGGAGAGTTTTTGGGAGGTTAAGTGATGGTGATGGTAGTGGTAATGGTAAAGTTAGCAGTGCTTAGTGGTGGTGGTGGTGAGGAAGGATGATTAATGTTGGTGGTTGTGGTGGGGTAGGATGAGTGGTGGTAGTAGCGATGGGGTGGTAGTGGTGGTTGATGTTTGTGGAGGTGAGAGTTTTCAGTCCTATTGCCTTTTTTTAATGTAAATATAAATACATATATGTGTGTATGTGTGTGTGTACAAAATTTGCGAACAAGCTATACAAGATGCAGAACAACTACAGGGAGAGTTGAATGATTAAATGATAGCTCTAGGCTTTCGAGTTGCAATCAACACATCAGGAGCTTGCAATGGGAGGTGGGGGACCTCAAAATTTTAAGGAAATATTGTAGTCAGGCCAAAACCCCGTCTAATTGTTATCAAGTGATCTATCGCCATATGGAATCATTTTTCCTAAATGGTTAAATACACCCCAAACTCAAGCTTTATGTAACATTGCATTAATTTAAGATTCCGATTCACTAGTTGTCAACCTGTACTATCTCTGCATATTTATCTATCCTATTCCATGTGAAATGCACTGTTTCTTAGTGAGAGGAGAGGAAGACGGCAGCTCAAATGCCAGCATATTATAAGTTTCACTGTGCTCGCTTCAACACATTTGAGTTCTACCGAAAAGAGAGACAGAGAGAAGTAGTGCTGACCCCAGAGACGATTAGGCACTCTTCCCAATTTTTCTAGGCTATCCTAAGAAACTCACATATACAATATTATGAAAGTTGTAGTCACATCAACTTGTGTAACTGTACTCGTATGCAGGGCCAAAGCAGACTTACTAATGCAATGGAATTCCCCATATATGGGACTACCGAAGATGGACCGCGATCACAGGTGGTAATTGAGAAACCAGAGTAATTGATGATTAAGAAGGGTATAATCACCCCTGCACCTTCCTAAGGGAATGTTAAACCTCCAGATATTCTCTAGATACTGCAACCCAAATGAACGGGATTCCTGATGGGCGAAACGAGTACAACAGGTGCGGAGAAGGGTGGTCTTACATCAAGTCCTCATAAGAACCTCTTACATAATGAGCAATCCGGCGATTTTGTATAGCATCCTTGCTGAAGATTGTGCACAATTGACTATATTAAACAGCTCTCGAGTTTGATGAGAGAGGACTCAATTATGTTCCTTTCCATATCTGAACTACTGGGTACAACGACCTGAGTTGCTGCCCATTCCAGCGGATGATTGCAGGTACTAATGTGATTAATGACTGCATTTAACTCTTGAGCAGTCCTTACCGTGTACTGATATTGGGCTAATCTGATTTCAAGTGGTTTACCTGTCTACTATCGTATGAAAGAGTTTAGTGTGCATGGAACCATGTAAATAACCGAATTCTCAGTCAACTTCTGCTTCAGTGTCCCGATGTTATTGAAGACAATATTTACAGAAGTTTCCCTATCTGTTGCTATCTTGCAAGATTGCATAGCTGTTGACGACGCACGAAAGTAAGAAAGATCTAGAGCTAAAGATTTCCATTCGTAGCTTGTTCTGATGGTAGCCAGGAAAATATAGACTCACAGTTAAGGGGCAAACTTTCGTTTTTCAGTCTTCTATTGTGTGTGTCAATACTATAAAATGTGTGATCTATGATCTTAGTGGATTTGAGATGAGTGAGCCTAGTTTTGGTAATCTTGGTTAAAATGTTTTGAGGGAATGTGTATAAAATGAGTGTTAGTTGATGATCTTAGTTTCTGGTGATCTTAGTGGCTTTGAGATGAGTGATCTTAGTGGATTGAGATTAGTATTCTTAGATAAATGGTTTGTCATCTTATAAAGTTGGTTTTAATGTTTGAGGGAATATGTATAAATGTGTGATCTGTGATCTTAGGGTCTGGTCCTTAATGTTCTTACATAATGGTAATTATGAAATGGAGTTGGTGAACATGAAAAATGTGATCTTAGTGAAAAGTATTCATAGTAATAGTGATCTTGGTTATAATGTTTTGTGTGAATGTTTATAAAAATGGGTGTTAGTTGGTGTTGATGAGCTTAGTTTTTGGTAATCTTGGTTAAAGTGTTCTGACAGAATATGTATAAAATGGGGTGTTAGTTGATGATCTTAGTGGTTATGAGATGAGTGATCTTAGTGGATTGAGATTAGTATTCTTAGATAAATGGTTTGTTATCTTATAAAGTTGATTATAATGTTTGAGGGAATATGTATAAAATGTGTGATCTGTGAACTTAGTATCTTGTTGTTAATGTTCTTACGTAATGGTAATCATGAAATGGAGTTGGTGAACATCATATGGTGATGGTGAACATGATTAAATGTGTATGTCTTAGTAAATGTATTCATAGTTTAAATGATCTTGTTCTAAATGATCTTAGTGCTTTGAGATGAGTGATTTTGGGGTGAGTGTAGTTTGGTGTATGAGATATAATTTGGTGGATGAGTTAGAGATGTTAAATGATATTTGGCAGTAATCAATGTCGTTTTCACAGTAATCAATGATGTTTTGGGGGTATTCAAATGATGTATAAGAGTGTTTTGGAGGTGTTCCAATGTTGTTTGGAAGTATTTCAATGCAATTCTTGGTTATATTGCGTATAAAAATGTGTATGTTCTGTGGAGATGGATGTGACTTTTTGATAAATTAGTAAAAAACGGAGAAAATTGAAACAAGTGGAAATTTTGAGTTGTATTATTCAGATGGTGTAGGGTGTGTGTGTGTGTGTGTGTATGAGGTAGAGGTAGAGAGAGAGAGAGAGCAGGTCAGGTCATGACCTTTGGCGCCTGTGGTGGTCTATGATCTTCTCAGAGACAACATCACAAACATACCTCGCCAGTCGTATAAGGTCATTTGAGCAGAGACGAAGCTGTATAATCCCTAGTAAGTTTATTCAGGTATACACAATTACACTTACATAGATTATAATCTATGTAACTGTATTTGTGTATACCTGAATAAACTTACTTACTAGGGATTATACAGATCCTGTAGGTGGGGGAGGGGGATGGAAGGTATTATAATAATAATATAATATATTTACTACAAGTACTTGCCCGAAATGTTCTGCATAACAAGGGGCTTTCTATATAGTAGTATGTCATTGATGTCAGTTAGGCCTGTATACCATGTACATGCACTTGTAGTAAATAAAAAAAATATATAAAATATAAAATAACATGTACAAGGTATACAGGCCTATCTGACATCAGTGACATACTACTATAAAGAAAGCCCTTTGTTATGCAGAACATTTCGGGCAAATTAGGTCCTTGTCCCAGAATGCTACCCACACCAGTCGACTAACTCCTAGGTACCTACTTTACTGATGGGTGAGCATAGACAACAGGTGTAAAAAAACACGCCCAATGTTTCTACCCGAGCTGGGAATCGAACGCAGACACTCGCCGTGTGAAGCGAGAGCTTTAGCCACCAGGCCACGGGGCTCAATTCAGGGAACTGGAGCACAGATCCAATTCTCTAGATCAAGAGCCCCTCACCAGCGTCAAGGAACCTTCCAGTGGCCTGGTGGAGGTGCCCCGGTGGCCTGGTGGCTGAAGCTCTCGCTTCACATATGGAGGGCCCGGGTTCGATTCCGGGCGGTTTGGAAACATTTCGACATGTTTCCTTACACTTGTTGTCATGTTCACCTAGCAGCAAATAGGTACCTGGGTGTTAGCCGACTGGTGTGGGTCGCATCCTGGGGGACAAGATTGAGGACCCCAATGGAAATAAGACAGAGAGTCCTCGATGATGCACTGACTTTCTTGAGTTATCCTGGGTGGCTAACCCTCCGGGGTTAAAAATCCGAAGAAATCTTATCTTATCTAAAAGGACCCCAATGGAAATAAGTCACTCTGTCTGACTTTTTGGGTTATCCTAGGTTCTCTACACATATGCTGCTATGTATAATAATCTATGTAAATGTATTTGTGTATATCTGAATAAACTTACTTACTTAGGGTGAACATAGACAACAGGAAAGATCACTTCCATATTGGCGCTTAATAAGTTTTCTTTAATGTAGATATTCCTTATAAGCTGTCAAAGAAAATGGAGTAATATCCTCTATCAGACGTAGCCTCAACTATCTCAACTACTGACTCAGCAAGATGTCTTTCTACTTAGTAAGTAAGTTTATTCAGGTATACACAAATAGTTATAGATTACCATACATAGCAGCACATAAGTAGAGAACCCAGGATAACCCAAAAAAGTCAAAGTGACTTATTTCCATTTTGGTTCTTTTAATACCTTATTATTATACTAGAAAGGAGATTTCTTATTATTTTACTATAAAGAAGATATACTAGGAATAAGGTAAAATGAGTTATTTATATTTACATGTATGTTAGCTAAAAAAATATAAATTCATTCTCCTCTCTTTCTGTCGCTATATTCATTAGGTACCTTTTGGCTCTCTTCTTGAACTGGTTCATGCTATGACTGGCTTTGACATGTGCAGGCAGTCTGTTCCATTCCTTTATTGCTGTACAATAAAAGGTGTTTGAAGCCTGGCCACTGACTGTGGGTACTACAAAGTTGTGCTCTCTTCCCCTAGTACTATGACTGCTTTTGTTCCCAACCTTGACAAAATTAGCAGCAAGATATTCTGGACACTGTTTGTGAGCAATTTTATAAATTTGATTTAACTTCAGTTGTTTTACTGTCTTCAATATTAAGCATGTTCTCTTGGGCCCAGGTCCAGGATGAATCTTACCATTTTGTTCTGGGTGATTTGCAATCTATCTTTCAGTTTTTTTGTCAAGGCAGAGTACCATGAAAAGCAAGCGTAGTCCATATGACATTGTATAAGGGCTAGATATAGGGTCCTGCGAGCCTCAGTAGGTAGACACTGTAGAGGAACTTCAGTCTGGCATTCGCTTTCTTTACTACACTGTTTCCTATCAGTTATCCTGACATGCATGGGTCAAAGGGGATTCCCAGATATTTTTTAGTGAGGAAACTGAAGTGATGGGTTCCCCATTACACAGGACATTAAAATTATTTACCCTTCTCAGTTTATGTTTTATGCCAAAGAGTATGGCTTCCGTTTTCCCTAGATGTAACGAGAGTTTGTTGTCTACTAACCATTTGCTGCAGGACTCCAGTTCCAGTGTTAATACATTAGCTATATCTTGTGGGTCTTTACATGACACTAACAGAGCACTGTCATCCACATACAATAGGAGTTAGCACTTGACATTGATGGGCATTTCGTTTACATAACATAGAAATAATAATTGACCCAGAGTACTACCTTGGGGAACTCCACATGCTATCGGCAGGGGTTCTGATTCTGTTTTGTTTATGGAACCTATGCTGACAGCTTGAAGTTTCTTACACAATATATTGTGGTTGACACTATCGAAGGCTTTTTGCAAGTCTAAGGTTACCATTCCTATGAAGTTCCCTATCGACATTTCATTTCTCATGTAATCCATCAGATTAATTATGGAGGTGTCGGTTGAGTAAGAGCTCCTAAAGCCTGATTGGTAACTATGAAGAATGTTGTTGTCATAAAGATACTTAACTACTTGACAGTACACCGCCCTCTCTAGAATTTTGGATATTGAGTATACTAACACTCCTATAGTTGCTGACATCAGACCTACTATTTTTCTTGAAGATGGGAGTATCTCTGGCCTCCTTGAACCCCTCCACAGCCATATATATGTTCCCATCAGGGATGACATATCCAGTGGTACTAGGCGCCTGATGTGTGAAGCATTGATGGACAAAGGACTAAGGACGGTAATAGGTCTAGTGAGGAAAACTGTTAAAAAAAAAATCGAAAAAAAAAAAAAACACAATCCGCTTGTTTATACCATTTTTCTAAGAGATTTTATCTCTGTTTTATCAATATATTGGATGACGTCATCAAAATGACGCACCGGCACCAAGCATGATGTTTTTGTATTTTTTCCAATATTATTAGTTTTGTGTCAGTGTTTAGAAAATACACTACATGGCATCTTCTCAAGTTACAGTGATTCTCAACCGGGGATCCCCGGAACCCTGGGGTTCCGAGAGAATAGTGATAAATAATCATATGTAAATACATTTTTGAATAATTTTTGTGTTTTATTTTATATTCGTAATTTTTCTGGACACGTACGGCTACATACAGAAATTCTGTGGCTGAGTTGAGGAAGAGTTCTAAATAGGGTGTTTGAGTTGAAAGATGAATTGCAGGAATACTTTCAAGAAAATAGTAAGCAAGATTTGGCCAAGTGCATTGAAGATGCACCTAACACGCTTGATGGAACCTCCCTCCAACCTTTCCTAGGCCCACCTCTACCCCGCCTTCCCTCCACTACAGATTTATACACTCTAGAAGTCATTCTATTTCGTTCCATCCTCTCTACATGTCCAAACCATCTCAATAACCCCTCCTCGGCCCTCTGGATAATAGTTTTGGTAATCCCACACCTCCTAATCTCCAAACTACAGATTCTCTACATTATATTCACACCGCACATTGCCCTAAGACATGACATCTCCACTGCCTCCAGCCTTCTCCTTGTTGCAACATTCACCACCCATGCTTCACACCCATATAAGAATGTTGGTATAACTATACTCTCATACATTCCCTTCTTTGCCTCCACGGACAAAGTTCTTTGTCTCCACAAACTCCTAAGTGCACCACTCACCTTTCTTTCCCTCGTCAGTTCTATGATTCACCTCATCTTTCATAGACCCCATCTGCTGACACGTTCACTCCCAAATATCTGAATACATTCACCTCATCCATACTCTCTCCCTCCCTCCAATCTGATATCCAATCTTCCGTTACCTAATTTTTTTGTTATCCTCATCACCTTACTCTTTCCTATATTCACTTTTCATTCCCTTCTTTTACATACCCAACCAAACTCATCAGCCAACGCAGGGAAGACTGAAGCGAGAGATCTTATGCATGAATTAAATTTTGTACAGATTTAGATGAAGAAAGGCCCTAGGCTGTTCCACTTTTGAGGCGCCTCACAACCCCCAGCCTCACTACTAGAGGAAGATGGAAGAATGATTTAGGCGCCTCACAACCCCCCAGCCTCACTACTAGAGGAAGATGGAAGAATGATTTAGGCGCCTCACAATCCCCCAGCCTCACTACTAGAGGAAGATGGAAGAATGATTTAGGCGCCTCACAATCCCGCAGCCTCACTACTAGAGGAAGATGGAAGAATGTTTTTAACAAAATTCAGTGAAGCCGAGGATGATGGGTGTTTAAAATTCCGCAATTCACAATTCCTCCTCTGAAGGACATATGATGTTTTTGTTAAATATCGTAGTGACTGAAAAAAGAAACATAAATGTTAAAATGTTTAAAAAAACATTAATGTTAAAATTAACACCGATAAAACTTTTTGCAATAACCGAACTTTGTAAATATTTTGTGGAATGAGCAGGAATTTTTAGGAAAATGAAATTGTAAGTTTACTGTTATATTCTTTAAAATACATACATGTATATTCTTTTAAAATACACGTTAAAAATAACGAAACTACAATCATCAAATATACTAAGACTAAAAAAAATTTCAGTCTTCCTCATAGCAAAATCATTAAAATGCTCATCAAAATTTCAATGCACAGAATGCTCAGTGTGGACAACCTCTTTTGAGATATTGTGGCCCTTCATTTTTAATTCTTTTGAGGCCTGAAAAAGAGCTCTCTCCCGAGAAGTTAGTTCCCATTAAGCTAAGAAATAGTCGCAAGATTACTTCCACATGAGGGAAGGCCATCTGATTTTTTTCCTTGTATATAATTTGATAAAGGTCTATATGAGACAGTGACTGCTCTTCTGTAGGCCTATGGCTTTGTCTCACGTACAAGTGAAAGTGTAAAAGTTCATCAGTAACATTCAGGTGAACATCTGGGTATTATGCTGTCATCAACAGTTCATCACCTTGATGAATTTCTTGCTTAGATGTTGTCAGATTAGCAAGAAATGAAAACATTTGTACGCAGTAGCTCTTCTTAAACTGCTTCAAGAACATCTAGTATAGGAATTAAGGATTTTATCATAAACTTATCTCTTAAAGAGAGTTCATCTAAGACATCAAGACCAAGTGCACTATCGTCATTTCCTTGCTGTTCCCTTACTCTTTGTCTCCTTGTGACAGTTCTGTAGTTAGTATTTGACAAGGTGGCTTTTGCTTGTTGCTCATCAAAATCTTCTCTAATTTTACTTAAGAATCCTGAAGTGAACTGTACAAACATGCACAAGTACTCAATAAGAGTTCTGATTTCTGAATGGCTTTGCTGACTTTGTGAAAATGACCCAGCACACAGGTCCAAAAAAAAACAGAAACCCCAGTTCTTCCATATACTGCAGAATATTATTAGCTTGAAGCCTGGTATCAACCTTCTCATTAACATCAGAGTACAAATGACTGAGGGTCCTCAGTCAACTTATCTATCTCACTGCTTTCCTGGAAAGACTAAAACAATACAGAAATCATTGCTGGTTTCGAGTTATTATTGGCTTAAAAAGTAGTATACTGAAATGGAGTGCAAGGAACATTACTGAAGGGTTGTTAAGAGACTACTATGAGTGTCAAAAATATTATAAACCTTGGCCGGAGGCCTCCTAGATTTTGAGGCCCTAGGCTTCAGCCCTAGGTAAATCCGGCACTGAGTGTCTAGCAAGAATGGGTGTCATTATCAGTGGCAGTAATGGCTACGTCAGAATCTGGCAATAGTGACTACGTCACTATTTACCTATAATTATTACGATTACATATGACAATAATAGGAAGATGGAAAAAAAATACTACATTCAAAGGAATATTGTATTTAAAATCTTTGTTTCATGTTCAACATTCACTCACGGGAGACAAACCTTGTTCATACTTCATAATGAGAATGTTACTCACTAACTCAAACTAGAGATAATTTAAGATATAAAAATAGCCCTGTTGAGAAGAAACGAAGGCCGGAACCTAAAATTCCTTCATTAAATACCAGAAATTTCTGACTACAGCGACACATACGTTGTCTTCCTCAGTAGACAATCAAGTTTGATCTCACAAAAAGGAGTTTAATTCTAAATAATGAAAGTAATTAAAAATACTTGAAACTCTTTCAAATATGTGAAAATATTTTGAAAAAATATAATTTCTCGATCCTCCAACTGTCGAATTCGAATCCATTCGTCAGGGGACGAATGGATTCCCAGTGTCTGTGACAACTGGAAAATTTCCAAAGAACTGTGGGAGGCTTGGGAGTGACATGGAATATTATTACCCCAGTCATGGGGAAAACGATGAAGAAAACCACGTGAAGTATTACTGGATGTGGTGCGGATGAACCTCCCTGGGAGCCAGCCACTTTAACCTAGCTGCAGAGGGTGGTATACGCAAATTCCGTGGGGTTACTCTGGCCAACGCTAGATTTGGCTATAAGACTGAAGGTGTAATCCGTACACTCCTCCAGGCCTGTAACTGTGTAAATCACTTTGAATTCTGTCGGGTCAATAATTTTCTGAGGACCACCGCGGGTTCCATCGCTAGCCTCCCAGGTGATGATGTACTCGCTAGCGCAGCGTTTGTTTGTCTCAGGCTGGAACCATTGCAGTGAGATGGAGTCCTTGGTCACACCATTCAGTCCAAACTGCTGTGGCGAGGAAGGTATGCCGTCCTGGGTCTTGTTACGAACCTCCCTCCAAGCTGATGCCTTGCCGGTGGGAGAGAGAAGACGCAGTTCGATGAGATAGTTGGTACAGGCTTCAAGACCCGTGATGAAAGTCTCAATGAAATCGGTGGCGCGTGAGGCCATCAGCCTCGACTGGTCGAGGTCGGTGACCTGCAAATCGTACGTCTCAACGCACTGCTTGTTGACCTCTGGCAACTCGAAGGTCACTGTCAGCTCGTTCGTGTGAGACTCTATTACTTGCAAGTTAGTCGCTGGTTCAGGTGCTGAGAAAACATATTACTGGAGTTAGTCTTTACACTTGGATGACTTCATGTTTGTTATAAAAATTATGTAGGCCAAATCGCTTATATTACATTTTGCTGCAAAAAAAAAAAAAAAAAAAAAAAACGGTAACTACGAATGTTAAAAGGTGCGATTGTGAGTAGTTGTGGGCAGGAGTGAGTGACTGTGAGTAGGAGAGGGCGGGTGTGAGTAGGAGAGGGCGGGTGTGGCTTCAAGAGGGCGACTGTAGGTAGAAGAAAGTGTGATGTAGACTCTACCGAAAACACTTGTTCTCACCGACATCATAGGTGGCTGTACTGTTACCGACGACGACGCTATCGAGGCCACTAGAGCTGGCGACAGTGACGGTGACCTGGTAGGTGGTGCAGGGCAGCAGGTCGGTGATGGTGTAGCCAGTGCTTGAGTCAGACACGTTGACACAGTAATCCTGTGGGTGAATGCCGTCGGTCCAGCAGATGATGTAGGAGGCGGCGCATCGGTCATTCTCGTCCTTACCCCAGTGTACGACGATGGAGTTTTCGCTGGCTGGGTCCACCTCGATGTAAGGAACTGGCTGCGGCACTGTCAAACACACCTCATTAGAATTCACCAGTAATCCGTATTTAGATAACATGTGACGAGCTCTCGGTCTCACCTGGAACCACTGTCAAGTGGCACTGTTAAGCTGTGACTTGACAATGGTCCAGGAGACCGAAACGTCCAGAACAGTGCATCTGATGCGTCTCATAAGCGACAACGCCATCTGTAATCTTTGGGCTCTTACCAGAAACCCAAAGATTACAGACAGTATATAAGCCCCATTTGCGCATGAATATACAGAGGTTGAAAGAGAGTATATGTAGGTGGAGAGTGAGGTGTGAGTGACACATGGTGACCTGAAGAATGCCATATTGGGATGGAGACATGCAGACAATGGGATCATGTGACTCCTATGTCAGTATAAGTGGTGCTTTGCCAGGTTGATCATCAAGTATGCTAATGTTTTCGAAATTTTTGTAGTTTCCAGTGTTATGTTCTATGGCGTCGGTGACGGCGATTACCGAGGCTTCCAGACATCGTCGGTGTCTAAGATCTTGTTCGGTGAGGACAAGCTGTGTCTCATCCCAGTTCATCAAATGTCCCGTGGAGTTTCTTGTGGAGGACACAGACGTCTCTGTTGCTGGCGTTTCGATGTTCGTTCAGGCAGACCGAAAGATTTCTTCCTGTTTCCCTTTCATATTTCTTGGGACAGTATCCACAGGGGATGATGTAGACGCTGCTGTGGAAGTTAGAGGTGTGGGGCAACGTTTCGTAGTGAGGTCTTCGATAGGTGATGTTTTTTTTTATGGTGGAAACATTTATGATGCTCTTAGCAAGTACCTGGCGAGTATTCGTAGCAGCATCACCACATGGGAGCACTGTGAACTGTTAGAGGACTGTTCCAGGGAAGATTTGTTGAGGATAGCTTGTGCCTTGAGTCTTCAATCCCGGATGAAGAAAGATGGAAATTGAAGACGTGTAAAGGCTTGTGTTATGTAGATACATTCTTCAAGAAAACAAGGGCTGAAGATGCGAAGATCTCTCAAGCAGAAGACAATAAGGACACCTTTTTTAGTGTGGGTGTCTTGGTGTGTAAATTCATCCTTCTTGGTAGGTTTTCTATGCACTTTGAAGAGAAGTTTTTCACTGTCGGGAGACCTGCACTAGAGAACGTCGAGGAAAGGAAGTTTGCCATCTTTTCAGAGTTCAAATGTAAACTTTATTAATGGCTCGACAACATTGATCGTGCTGAGAAGGGCCTAGATATTGAAAGGTCTTGGATAGAAAACCAATATATCGTCAACGTATCTTAGCTAGGAAAATGTGTTGGGAATGAGGGTGCTGAATTTCTCGGTCTCTAGGTTCTCATTGAAGAGGTTGGCGAGCACAACACTGAGCGAGCTGCCCATTGTCATCCCAAAGCTTTGTTTGTAATAGATGTCCTACATAACACAAGCCTTCCCACGTCTTCAGTTTCCATCTTTCTTCATCAGGGATTACAAACTCATTCACAAGCCATCCTCAACAAATCTTCCCTGGAACAGTCCTCTAAGTAGTTCACAGTGCTCCCGTGGTGATGCTGCCACGAATACTCGCCAGTTACTTGCTAAGAGCAACATAAATGTTTCCACCATAAACACATCACCTATCGAAGACCTCACTACGAAACGTAGCCCCACACCTCTAACTTCCACAGCAGCGTCTACACCATTCCCTGTGGATACTGTCCCAGGAAGTATGAAGGGAAACAGGCAGAAATCTTTCAGTCCGCCTGAACGAACATCGAAACGCCAGTAACAGAGACGACTTAAGGTACGTCTGTGTCCTCCACAGAGACTCCACGGGACATTTGATGACTCACGGAAACGTAATGACACGACTGAGATGAGACACAGCTTGTCCTCACTGAACAAGATCTAAGACGCCGACGATGTCTGGAAGCCTAGCTAATCCCCGTCACTGACACCGTATAACATAATACTGGAAACTACAAAAAATTCGAAAACATTAGCATACATGATCAACCAGGTAAAGCACCACCTATATTGACACAGGAGTCACATGATCCCATTATCTACCCGTCCTTATCCCAATATGGCATTCTTCAGGTCACCATGTGTCACTCACACCTCACTCTCCGCCTACATATAGTCTTTTAACCTTTGTATGTTAGAAGTGATCAAGGTCCCAGGACCGAAACGTTTTCTGATAAATATGTGTTAGTGTTTGTTTACGTGTCTTTTAAAGCCAGTTTGTCGGTATCTATTACCTCCCTCATAAGCTTCTGTCTGTGCAGTGTTACTGGCACACCCTTGTGAGTTGTTCAGCGCAAGACGTGGTGGAGGCTTGATCCTCTGTCTGCTGAGCTCAAGACAGATGCGCTTCCTATTTGTACTCACCTATATATAGAAACTAGGCAGATAGGGAAGGTGACAACTTTAGAGCTAGCGTGAGCCAGTAGGTTACTACAGTACTCAGTCACTCTCATGTTATGTAATGCTTTAGAAAAACGACAAGTTGAAGAAACGTTTCGCTTCACTGTTTTTCTCTGTATTGGACTGGAGAATCCACTGGCTGGTGACGCGTTCATTAAAGATTTCTAAATGTTGCACAAGTGTAGGGTAGGGGTGGTTTTGATAAGGACCTGCCTTGTATGGGCCAGTAGGCCTTCCGCAGTGTTTCTCCATTCTTATGTTCTTATGTTATGTTCATCCTCATGGTCTTTGAAGGTTTCATCTCTATAAGGTGGCTGATGAATTTCTCTGCAGTGGGGAGAGTTTTATTTCCGGACTACGTATAGAGACGGTTTCTTACCAGTGTCATCGGTAGCAGCGTACTTGATGACCGGAGCGCTGCTAAGGACGCCTGCGCCCACGGACACAACTTGGATGGAATAGTTGGTACATGCGTCTAGAGGACTGATGGTGGCACGGCGGTCGTAGTCTTCCTCGGCCCGGGGAGCACTGCGGCCGACCCGGGTCGTGATGGCACCGTACGTGATGGCGTAACTGCAAACAAAATTACATGAATCAGGGATATTCAGATGGTGCGGTAAAAAAAAATAACTGTGCTAGAATGACGAATTACTTAGAGAAAGTTAGCTCTAAGGCATTATATTATTGATGGTATACCGTAGCGACAAGTATTCGACTGAAGACGTCCGCTAAATAAAAATACCCAAGTGTTGCATAAGGTTTTTTTTATCATCAGTGTTGGTCCTGGTAAAATTAATGATATACTCAAGGGATAGCGCTGGATCCCAGGCTGTCTTTGGAAGCTCCACTGTACAGTATATAATCAAGTTCTTAACGGCTTACCTGAGTATAAGGGCAGCTTGCTTGATTGTCAGGAGGTATGTGATAGTCCACACTATTACCCTTGAGTGCCGAGATCTCTTAACACGGCACGATTCTGAAGCTTTACTAGCAAATTACCTTATTGATAGTGAACTGTGATAAGACGTCCGTTCTCACAGATTACCCTTAGTATTGTTGAAGATTAAGACATGTGCAACAGTTGGGTATCTTTATTGATGAAACGTTTCGCCTACACAGTAGGCTTCTTCAGTCAATGTATTAATATTGGTAGAATTACCGACAATATATAGTAAAGGACACAATGAAATATGACATTATGGACGTTGTTCAGAGCTTTCAAACCGGCTTGAAAGCCCTGGAGAGCGACGTGCCACTAATGTCTCATTAGTTCATTGTGTCCTTCTCAGTCAATACAAGGGATCAGTAGTAATCAAATAAAGATGATGTATCAGTCCATTAACCTTGGAGAGAAAGTATTTGAGGTGGTCAGTCCATCAGCTGGGAGAAAAGTTCAGCTCCATGGTCTGGAACGATAACGTTCCAGACCATGGAAGGTATCTGAAAGTATTTGAAATATTTGAAAGTGAGACATTTGAACGTATTTGAAGTGGTCAGTCCCAGAGGGACTGACCATCTCAAATACTTTCTCTCCAAGGTTGATGGACTCATACATCATCTTTATTTCATTACTACTGCTCCCTTGTATTTGACTGAAGAAGTCTACTGTGTAGGAGAAACGTTTCATCAATAAAGATACCCAACTGTTGCACATGTGTTCCTAATTGTTTACTATTGAGAAGGATCCCTAATGGTTCACCAAAGGACATGAAACTCGAGGATATCCTCCCTCCATGCAAGTGACTTACTCTGTCACACAGAGTGGGTTGATGTCTGGGTCGTTCCACATAATCTCGATGGTTGTCTTGGTGATGAGTCCAACCACAACGTCCATGGGCGGCCCAGGAACTGTACACCAGAATCCAGAATTACTCCTTCAAGTATACTTATTACTACTAATTCACACTTACACACGCGCGCCCTGACATTGTTATCGTTTCACTAATGGTGTTTTACTATTAATAATTAACAAGAGCTCTCTTTTTTAAATAAGTAGAACAGATGTAGCAATTGTGTAGAGGTAAACAGGTCGTCCCTCGCTTTCTCTTTTTTTTCTGTCTATAGATGTTTTATGAGTTTCTGATTTGTCTGAATTTTGTTTGTTTGTCAGATGGTCGTGGTAGGTGCACGACCTGCCAGCAAGGGTCTGGATCCCTGCCCAGGGACTCATGTTAGGGCCCTGTGCATCAGGGAAGACCACTACTAACCGGGGTTATTGCGTTCTCATAAAATAAGACTGATTATCAAATTATCGTGAAATTCTAAGATCATATTTTTTTTTACTTTGGGTTTCACAGGCAATTTTTATTTCATTGTCCAGGATGGAAATAAAAAGTAAATTAGAATGCAGCATTTGACATGGGACTTCCTTTCAAAGAAGTCACATTCACGACACATCAAGACATTTTGAAAATAATAGTAAACATAATTCCAAATTTTATTCGAAATTTCATTTTCAAAAACCTTTCAATGAGTATTTCACTGAACATCTCTCATTAATAAAGCATGAAAATGTTATAATGTTTATATATCCAACATAATTAATAAAGACCAAATTCTTTTATAAATTATAAGTCTGAGCCAAGCACTTCCAAATATCGAAGAAACATCTGTGACCAAGAAAATATAACAAAAAAAAAAAAAAAATTGCAACGGCGACAATAATAAAAATCGGGTATTTTATTTGTAATTCAATTCTGCAATTGACGAACATTGACGAACATATAAAACAGAAAAAGGCCTAACGTTTAGAATGCGTGAAAATACCTTGAGAGACACACAAGTACAAAGGTACACAAGTACAAAGGTACACAAGTACAAAGGTACACAAGTACAAAGGTACACAAGGAAAGTAAAGCAGCCTCGTGTGAGCTAAATGACTCACCACTGTTTGTTTATATTAAAATAAAAGATGTCAGGACATTCCTGTCTAGAAGACAGGTATGTCCTGCCGTCCTGTCTAGAGGACAGGTATGTCCTACCGTCCTGTCTAGAAGACAGGTATGTCCTGCCGTCCTGTCCAGAAGACAGGTATGTCCTGCCGTCCTGTCTAGAAGACAGGTATGTCCTGCCGTCCTGTCTGGAAGACAGGTATGTCCTGCCGTCCTGTCTAAAAGACAGGTATGTCCTGCCGTCCTGTCTAAAAGACAGGTATGTCCTGCCGTCCTGTCTAGAAGACAGGTATGTCCTGCCGTCCTGTCTAGAAGACAGGTATGTCCTGCTGTCCTGTCTAGAAGACAGGTATGTCCTGCCGTCCTTTCTAGAAGACAGGACAAGTGTTTTCTGATGCGATGACCCGCCAATGAAGCTTTTATTCATCTGACAGAGGCCTTCCTCTGGCTTACCCGTCAACCCCTTTAAAAATTAAGGTTATCTTGATTTGGTTTTAGGCCTAAACCTTGTATCAAAATTTGTCTAGGTTACACATATTTTTTCTTAATTTGTTTACATTAGCTCTATGGCAGTGGTCTTCAACATTCCTACACAAGTGGGTCACAGTTGATGGTCAAATGTGTGATGAGGGTCGCACCTCGAAGCAACGTAGCAACTAACGTAACCCACGTTATAATGATAATAATTATTACCTCTCAGGATAACCCGCCACTGACCAGAAGTGAGAGGTGGCTGTTAGTGGTGGCGATAAGGTTTTGGTGTAAAATGGCTTTAAATATTTTGTAACTGTTGACACTGGGCAGTGTGGGACCTACATAAAAGACATTCATGATTTCATGTGAGGGCCGCATCCATTTCCTATAAGGGCCACATGCGGCCCGTGGGCCACATGCGGCCCGTGGGCCACATGCGGCCGTGAGCCACATGCTGCCCGTGGGCCACATGCTGCCCGTGGGCCACATGCTGCCCGTGGGCCACATGCTGCCCGTGGGCCACATGCTGACCGTGGGCCACATGCTGCCCGTGGGCCGCAGGATGGGGATCCTTGTCTCGGAGTCTATGGTGTTCATGGAACAATTTTTTTTTATTATTTTCTTTGGATATCTGCTGGTACTTTGGATACCTGCTGGTACTTTGGATATCTGCTGGTATTTTGGATACCTGCTGGTACTTTGGATACCTGCTGGTACTTTGGATATCTGCTGGTACTTTGGATATCTGCTGGTACTTTGGATACCTGCTGGTACTTTGGATATCTGCTGGTACTTTGGATACCTGCTGGTACTTTGGATATCTGCTGGTACTTTGGATACCTGCTGGTACTTTGGATATCTGCTGGTACTTTGGATATCTGCTGGTACTTTGGATACCTGCTGGTACTTTGGATATCTGCTGGTACTTTGGATACCTGCTGGTACTTTGGATACCTGCTGGTACTTTGGATACCTGCTGGTACTTTGGATACCTGCTGGTACTTTGGATATCTGCTGGTACTTTGGATACCTGCTGGTACTTTGGATACCTGCTGGTACTTTGGATACCTGCTGGTACTTTGGATATCTGCTGGTACTTTGGATACCTGCTGGTACTTTGGATACCTGCTGGTACTTTGGATATCTGCTGGTACTTTGGATACCTGCTGGTACTTTGGATACCTGCTGGTACTTTGGATACCTGCTGGTACTTTGGATACCTGCTGGTACTTTGGATACCTGCTGGTACTTTGGATACCTGCTGGTACTTTGGATATCTGCTGGTACTTTGGATACCTGCTGGTACTTTGGATACCTGCTGGTACTTTGGATACCTGCTGGTACTTTGGATATCTGCTGGTACTTTGGATACCTGCTGGTACTTTCTGTTTGTCAACACTGAAATTCATTTGCCATTCCTGTGTCCGGTTCTAAAAGTTGACTGTCAACTTAATGAACTGTACGTTATTACTCATTAGTGTGGCTATTTTACATACATCAAAAATATAATTAGAACCGGCTTTAACCCCTGTGACGAACCACTTGTAAAATCCAGCTATTCTAATGAATTGTGACTTTTATCTGCGAGAGGATAACCAGCTGTGAAAAACCCATCTGTAACGTAACGTTTTATTTTTGAAGGACGTTTTTATATTACATTAACAAAAACCTTTCAGAAAACTGAGGTATTTCATTTCTACCGCCTTCCTTTCATTGTAAATATGTATTCAACTAGTATAATTGTTATTTCAGGAAGCAGAGCAAGTGTCCTACCACTTACCTCCCGACTCTGTCTCAACGATGTCCTCCAGGGCGGGACCCTTAGCACCGGAGGGAGTGATTGGTGTCACGGTCATGTGGTACTTGCCGCAAGCTTGGAGGGAAGTCATCATGACCGTTGTGTCACTCACCTGACAACAAAATGAATCGGTTACAGGTATGTTTACCATACTGGGGACAGTAGTGGTGTGGAGAGTTAATTTTGAGGTGTCAGTCCCTACTAGCAAGGCAAAAGATTTTCACAAATGCACTTCTCACTGTCTGACACTCCTCCACAAACACCTACCACCGACACTCACCGTTTGACACTGTCCTCACAATCATCTACCGCTGACACTTACCGTCTGACACTGACTCTCCTGGGAGCCATCGAGCCTTGAGCACACCTCGTAGGACTGGGCGCAAATTGGGTTCTGAGCGGGAGCGTTCCACTGCAGGGTCGTCCCGGAGTCGTTCTCAGATACAATCCTCAGGTTGCTGGGAGCACTTACTTCTGCAGGTAAGTCAGAGCAACTTCTAAGTGGATGAATGATGAGCATGTGATTGAATAATTCATGGAGATTCTGACGCAAATATACTTTATAAACGACTTGCAGAGATAACAGGGATGGTTGCTACAACTTGTTACTGGTAAGAGTCCTGAAAGATTGAAATCCACTCTGCCTACAACCCTATACATCCCTACAATGGATCTGAAAATGGTCGCAAAGCATTTTTTCACTACTGTTGTCTCGTATCTACCAAACCATCAAACATTAACTCGAAACAATATAAGACTCACCCTCATCGAGCGTGTACCCAGTAATCGTCAGTGGGTCTCCTTCCACTGTACCACCGTTCGTCAGGTCATCGAAGACGGGGATGAGTTCGAAAGTGTGTTCCTTGCAGGCTTCCATGTATACGGCGGTGAAGGAGCAGTGACTGTCACGGCATGGTATATCATTGCTGGAGTCGCCGTCCGTGATGAGTTTGTATTTGTGAAGCGTGTAAGAAGAGTCGCCAGCCACATAATCCCATTCCAATACTATTTGCCCGTCACCACTGACTGCTTGGAAGTTCTCGACGTGGCCTGTATTGTACCAATATAATATGATGAGCCATGTCTTAGGGATGTTCGTGTGTAAATAATTGGTGAAATATGAGAGGTTTTTACAAAGCATAAGTGATATAAGAAGGGTGGAGTATATAGAGAGAAAAAGAGAAGTGAAGGGAGTGGTGAGGGAGTGTAAAAGAAGAGCAAACGATAGAGTCGATAAGGCGCTGTCAACAAATTGTGCTGAAATTAAGATTTTTTTTGGAGTGAGATAAATAGGTTAAGAAAGCCTACGGAACAAATGGGTTTGGCAGTTAAAAACAGAATAGGGAAGTTAGTAGATGGGGAGTCGGAGGAATTGGGAAGATGGCAGGAATATGTTGAGGAACTGTTATATTTGGATGAAGAGAGGGAGGCAGTAATTTCATGCATTGGCCAGGGAGGTATAACATCTCTTAGGAGTGAAGAGCCGAATGTGAGTTTGGGGGAGGTGCGTGAGGTAGTGGGTAGAATGAAAGGGGGTAAGGAAGCTGTAACTGATGGGATCATGACATAAATGTTAAAAGCAGGTGGGGATATAGTTTTGGAGTGGTTGGTATTTTTGTTTAGTAAATGTATGAAAAAAGGGAAGGTACCTAGGGATTGGCAGAGAGCAGAATCGTAGATAAACAAGGACGTTTTAGAGTGGGTAGGGGATGTGTAGACCCCACCTTCACGTGCCCTTACACACATAGGACCAAAGGTGTGATAGACTCGTGCAACCACATTTAGGCGAGTACAATGTCATGCCGCTGCTGTGTCAGTGTCGGCACCACTGGGACGTGCCACTAGGCCAGCTGATAACATACACCCGTGTCGGTATTTTCTCCCATGATAATCTAACAATTGTTCTGCCTAGTTCTGTGACACGGCAGTAATCCTTTTTATGTTTTTATTAATAAAAAAATAGATGAGGCACGCGAGTGTTTATTGAAATACTGAAATACTGAATCACATAGTATGGTCACTATGGTGATTACCTGAGTTTCCCATAGTAGTCTTAGGTTAACACGTACGTACAGAAGCTACACCAACAAAATGTTTACAAAGAAGAACACTAAGCTGTCCTCTCGCACTGCAAACAACCATCTCGTTTACCTTACATATCTTTCATCTCTACTCCTCGCGCCTGCCAAGTTTGTCTTATAAGCAAATAATAAGGTTAAACTTTACCGACTTATTCTAGAAAATAATTACGACGAACGAGTGAAGAGCAACAGGTGTGATTGAGTGGGTCCTCTTTCACGTTATCTTCTAAGGAGGAAGGGATGGAGAGGAGTGGGGTTTTTTTTTAATTGGGTATATCAGCACTAGGCTGCAGCCGTTCTCTATATGACATTCATAGTACATCACACAGGTTGGATTTCTTATACCAGGTGAAGAAATCTTATCAACCTGAGCTGGAAAGCTGCAGTAACACGACGAAATTATCGTTAAATATTCCATAGAGTGATAAATGATGGAAAAGAGAAGGGATAGTATGATTTAATAGGAGGGAGGGAGTGTGGCAGTGTTGGATCAGTGGTCCTCAACACACGCGACCTCCACACTTAACCATATACTCTGGTGGATCCTAAACGATAAAATATCCAAACTCTTAAGACGTATCCACATTTTTTTTACCAACCACATAAATGAACAGTTATTAGGTGAGATGTTAACCTAGTAACTAACTAATGTTTGCAGTGTTAATGATAAGATGCCTAACTTTTCAAGGTCTATATACCGAGAAGTTCAGTGAAAGTTAGTTCGATAGTTTTATCATGCACTCGATGCCCCCAGTCCGTCAGCAGTGTTCGAAAGATTACAAACGCCCACGAGTCTAGGGACTAAGTCCTCAACATTGAACTAGCTAAGCAAGTGACAGTAAAATGAGATGTGCACAGGCAAAAACGGATTCAGTTACAGCAATAATAAATTGATTACACAAGCAAGATATATTTTAGCGAAATAATACTATAAGTTAGAAATGCGTGTAAATGCGTATGGAAATTCAGTGTCTGGGCCGTAAACTTTTTTCCATAACCAAAACGAAAGGATACGAGGCACATTATACGGCTTACTAGTTTTGACTGACGATATCGTAGTAATAACACGACTGCAAACAAATCATAGAACGGGTGAGGTTCGAACCCATGGCTGGCGAGTCATTAAACACACAAGGCAGTGTGTTAACCCCTGTACCATCTGGCTCTAATAGGATACACCCTTGAGAGATTAGCACGGGCCCCACTGTGACCACAGCAGCATGGTTTTTACAGACGAATCCAACACCACGCCTGCCATGGTTTCAATCCCTACCCGTTCTGTGAATTTTTATTTGTTTGTGTCCATTCCTCCTCCACTCCACCAACCAGCACTCATCCATCATCATCAACCTTCACTCCACCAACCAGCACTCATCCATCATCATCAACCTTCACTCCACCATCCAGCACTCATCCATCATCATCAACCTTCACTCCACCAACCAGCACTCATCCATCATCATCAACCTTCACTCCACCAACCAGCACTCATCCATCATCATCAACCTCCACCCCACCAACCAGCACTCATCCATCATCATCAACCTTTACTCCACCAACCAGCACTCATCCATCATCATCAACCTCCACCCCACCAACCAGCACTCATCCATCATCATCAACCTCCACCCCACCAACCAGCACTCATCCATCATCATCAACCTTCAACCCACCAACCAGCACTCATCCATCATCATCAACCTTCACTCCACCAACCAGCACTCATCCATCATCATCAACCTTCACCCCCACCAATCAGCACTCATCCATCATCATCAACCTCCACCCCACCAACCAGCACTCATCCATCATCATCAACCTTCAACCCACCAACCAGCACTCATCCATCATCATCAACCTTCACTCCACCAACCATCACTCATCAATCATCATCAACCTTCACCCCACTAACCAGCACTCATCCATCATCAACCTCCACCCCACCAACCAGCACTCATCCATCATCATCAACCTTCACTCCACCAAACAGCACTCATCCATCATCATCAACCTTCACTCCACCAGCCAACACTCATCCATCATCATCAACCTTCACTCCACCAACCAGCACTCATCCATCATCATCAACCTTCACCCCACCAACCAGCACTCGTCCATCATCATCAACCTCCACCCCACCAACCAGCACTCATCCATCATCATCAACCTTCACCCCACCAACCAGCACTCATCCATCATCATCAACCTCCACCCCACCAACCAGCACTCGTCCATCATCATCAACCTCCACCCCACCAACCAGCACTCATCCATCATCATCAACCTTCACCCCACCAACCAGCACTCATCCATCATCATCAACCTCCACCCCACCAACCAGCACTCATCCATCATCATCAACCTCCACCCCACCAACCAGCACTCATCCATCATCATCAACCTTCACCCCACCAACCAGCACTCATCCATCATCATCATCCTCCACCCCACCAACCAGCACTCATCCATCATCATCAACCTCCACCCCACCAACCAGCACTCATCCATCATCATCAACCTTCACCCCACCAACCATCACTCATCCATCATCATTAACCTCCTCCCTACCTGCCAGCACCTCTATCCACCATAACCACTCCACACCGCTGTTATCCCAAGACACACCAGTAACCATCCACCATTACTCACCAAGGCACACCAGTAACCATCCACCATCACTCACCAAGACACACCAGTAACCATCCACCATCACTCACCAAGACACACCAGTAACCATCCACCATCACTCACCAAGACACACCAGTAACCATCCACCATCACTCACCAAGACACACCAGTAACCATCCACCATCACTCTCCAAAACACACCAGTAATCATCCACCATCACTCACGTGGTACTGGAAAACCTGATGCACCAACATGTCAGGGACACGACCAGAGAGAGAGGAGAGGACAAACCAGCAAGGCTGGACTTTGTATTCACCCTGAACAGCTCAGACATTGAGGTCATAACACACGAGAGCCCCCTGGGTGCCTGCGACTATATGGTGCTGAGCTTTGAGTACATACTAGAGTTACAGGTGGAGAGAAAACGGTACTGAAAGAGACAAACCAGACTTTAAAAGAGGGGACTACACGGGTATGAGGAATTTCCTGCAGGAGGTTCAGTGGGAAAGGAAAATGGAAGGACAGTCAGTAAATGAAATGATGGAATACGTAGCGACAAAGTGCAAGGAGGCAGAGGAACAGTTTATACCCAAAGGAAGAAGATTAAATGGGAAGGCCAGAAAGAGCCCCTGGTTTAACCAAAGGTGCAGGAAGGCAGACTCAGAGTGTCAGAGAATGGAAAAGATACAGAAGACAAAGAACCCAAGTAAACAAAGAGATTAGTCGCAGAGCTAGAAACGATTATGCACAGGTACGGAGGGAGGCCCAGAAACAGTACGAAAATGACAGCATCGAAAGTCAAGTCTGACCCGAAACTGATGTACAGTCACATCAGAAGGAAGACAACAGTCAAGGACCAGGTGATAAGGCTAAGGAGAGAAGATGGGGAACTCACAAGTAACGATCAAGAGGTATGTGAGGAGCTCAACTTGAGGTTTAAGGAAGTATTCACAGTGGAGGAAGGAAGGCAGCTGGGTAGACAGGACGGGGTGCGTCACCAACAAGGGATGTATCAAGTGCTAGAGGGCATACACACAACTGAGGAGGAGGTGAAGCAGTTACTCAGTGACCTTGATACCTCAAAGGCGATGGGTCCGGACAATATCTCCCCGTGGGTCCTTCGGGAAGGAGCTGAGGTTCTGAGTGTGCCACTTACCATAATATTCAACACATCACTTGAAACTGGGCAGCTACCTGAGGTATGGAAAAAGGCCAACGTAGTCCCCAACTTTAAAAAAGGAGACAGAAAAGAGGCACTAAACTATAGACTGGTGTCACTTACTTGTATAGTGTGCAAAGTATTGGAGAAAATCATCAGGAAAAGAATGGTGGAGCATCTGGAAGGCACAGGATAATCAACGCCAGACAGCACGAATTCATGGAAGGAAAATCCTGTGTAACAAACCTCCTGGAGTTCTATGACAAAGTAACAGAGGTAAGACAAGAGAGAGAAGGGTGGGTTGATTGCATAATTTTCCTGGACTGCAGGAAGGCCTTCGACACAGTTCCTCATGAGATTAGTGAAGAAGCTGGAAGACCAAGCGTGAATAACAGGAAGGGCACTGGAATGGATCAGGGAATACCTCACAGGGAGGCAACAACGTGTCATGGTGCGTGATGAGGTATCACAGTGGGCGCCTGTGACGAGCGGGGTACCGCAGGGGTCAGTCCTAGGACCAGTGCTATTCTTGGTATGTGTGAATGACATGACGGACGGGATAGATTCAGAAATGTCTCTGTTCGCAGATGATGTGAAATTAATGAGGAGAATCAAATCGGATGAGGACCAAGCAGGACTTCAAAGAAACCTGAACAAGCTTGACATCTGGTCTAGCAACTGGCTTCTCGAATTTAATCCCACCAAATGCAAAGTCATGAAGATCGGAGAAGGGCAAAGAAGACCGCTGACAGAGTACAGGCTAGGTGGACAAAGGCTACAAACCTCGTCAAAGGAGAAAAACCTTGGGGTGAGTATAACACCAAGCACGTTTCCGGAAGCACACATCAACCAGATAACTGCGGCAGCATATGGGCGACTGGCAAACCTAAGATTAGCGTTCCGTTACCTTAACAAGGAATCGTTCAAGACACTGTACACCGTGTACGTCAGGCCCATACTAGAGTATGCAGCACCAGTCTGGAACCCACACCTGGTCAAGCACGTCAAGAAATTAGAGAAAGTGCAAAGGTTTGCGACAAGGTTAGTTCCACAACTCAGGGTACTGTCCTATGAAGAAAGGTTGAGGTAAATAGGACTAACAACACTGGAGGACAAAAGGGTTAGAGGAGACATGATAACGACATACAAAATACTGCGGGGAATCGACAAGGTAGATAGTGACAGGATGTTCCAGAGAGGGAACACAGAAACAAGAGGGCACAATTGGAAGCTGAAGACTCAGATGAGTCAAAGGGATGTTAGGAAGCATTTCTTCAGCCATAGAGTAGTCAGGAAGTGGAAGTCTAGCAAACGATATAGTGGAGTCATTAACCATACATAGCTTTAAGACAAGGTATGATAAAGCTCATGGAGCAGGGAGAGAAAAGACCCAGTAGCGGACAGGGAAGAGGAAGGGGCCAGGAGCTTAGTCTCGACCCATGCAACCACAATTAGGTGAGTACAATTAGGTGAGTACCAGTAATCATCCACCATCCCTCAACAAGACACAACATTAACCATCCACCATCCCTCACCAAGACACACCAGTAACCATCCACCATCACTCACCAAGACACACCAGTAACCATCCATCATCCCTCACCAAGACACACCAGTAACCATCCACCATCCCTCACCAAGACACACCAGTAACCATCCACCATCACTCACCAAGACACACCAGTAACCATCCACCATCACTCACCAAGACACACCAGTAACCATCCACCATCCCTCACCAAGACACACCAGTAACCATCCACCATCACTCACCAAGACACACCAGTAACCATCCACCATCACTCACCAAGACACCAGAAACCATCCACCATCACTCACCAAGACACACCAGTAACCATCCACCATCACTCACCATCCACCATCACTCACCAAGACACACCAGTAACCATCCACCATCACTCACCAAGATACACCAGTAACCATCCACCATCACTCACCAAGACACACCAGTAACCATCCACCATCACTCACCAAGACACACCAGTAACCATCCACCATCACTCACCAAGACACACCAGTTACCATCCACCATCACTCACCAAGACACACCAGTTACCATCCACCATCACTCACCAAGACACACCAGTTACCATCCACCATCACTCACCAAGACACACCAGTAACCATCCACCATCACTCACCAAGACACACCAGTAACCATCCACCATCACTCACCAAGACACACCAGTTACCATCCACTATCACTCACCAAGACACCAGTAACCATCCACCATCACTCACCAAGACACACCAGTAACCATCCACCATCACTCACCAAGACACACCAGTAACCATCCAACATCACTCACCAAGACACACCAGTAACCATCCAACATCACTCACCAAGACACACCAGTAACCATCCACCATCACCCACCAAGACACACCAGTAACCATCCACCATCACCCACCAAGACACACCAGTAACCATCCACCATCACTCACCAAGACACACCAGTAACCATCCACCATCACTCATCAAGACACACCAGTAACCATCCACCATTACTCACCAAGACACACCAGTAACCATCCACCATCACTCACCATCCACCATCACTCACCAAGACACACCAGTAACCATCCACCATCACTCACCATCCACCATCACTCACCAAGCTCTGCGGCAACGACAGCAGCTGCCGCCACCAGGAGGAGGACGGTGTTCCTCATCTGGCTGACGAAGGAGTTATCACAAAGTACTCAGCTTGGGGAACCAGTCTTGTCTGGGTGAGAGACGCAAGAAGAATAGGGAGGAGTGACTTACCTCCTCGTATTTAAAGACTTTCTTATCTACTGCGAGTCACTGTGAGGCAGAAGAGAAACAAGGAGAGGAAGAGGAGCAGGAGGTGGTGCAGATGAGGAGCATGCAGAAAGAGGATGATAAAAGACAAGAAGAGGTGTAAATAAAACGAAGAAAAATAGGCAGAAACAAACGGATGAATATTATCTAAGGAGATACACGTTGAGTATGAGGAAAACCTGAGGGAAGGTAATTTATTTAGGTTTATCAGGTGACATACACAGATAAACAAAGAGAACCAAACAACACCAATGTGTGGGCACAAAAGAGGTTTCATGGAAGCCTCCAGCCGGAACAAACAAGGTAAATAGTGGGTTTAATGAAAACAGTTTATTCCGCCTGATTTAAAACGCATGCAAGATATTTCTCCCAAACTTCCGTCAATCTGTCCCATATATTTGCCACTAAAGAGGAACTAATATTTCCTTGCATTCCCTCGGCTTGCAAGTAGTTGCACAAGCACTGTAAAGCCATCCAGGAAATGACGTACATATTGCACAATCCAACTACTGCACAATCTTCAAGTACTTCCTGTGTACAGTTTGAGATGTTTTGCGGTAATTTTAAACGTATTACTGTACTTCTCTAACACCTTCCATCATATTATTTATCACTGTCTCTCTGTTCGTTGTTTGCTCTCATTCCCTAATTTTGTGTTTCACCCTTACTGTGTACTCACCTAGTTGTGGTTGCAGGGGTCGATTCATAGCTCCTGGCCCCGCCTCTTCACTGGTCGCTACTGGGTCACTCTTCCTGCTCCATGAGCTTTATCATACCTCTTCTTAAAGCTATGTATTGATCCTGCCTCCACTACATCACTTCCCAAACTATTCCACTTCCTGACAACTCTGTGACTGAAGAAATACTTCCTAACGTCCTAACTTCCTAACTTCCAACTGTGACCCCTTGTTGCTGTGTTCCATCTCTGGAACATTCTGTCTCTGTCCACCTTGTCGATTCCTCTCAGTATTTTATATGTCGTTATCATATCCCCTCCTGTTTTCCAGTGTCGTCAGGTCAATTTCCTTTAACCTCTCCTCGTAGGACATAACCCTTAGCTCAGGGACTAGTCTTGTTGCAAACCTTTGCACTTTCTCTAGTTTCCTTATGGAGGCTAGAGCTCTCGCTTCACACACGGAGGGCCCGGGTTCGATTCCCGGCGGGTGGAAACATTTCGACTTGTTGCCTTACACCTGTTGTCATGTTCACCTAGCAGCAAATAGGTACCTGGGTTGTTAGTCGACTGGTGTGGGTCGCATCCTGGGGGATAAGATTAAGGACCCCATTGGAAATAAGACAGACAGTCCTCGATGACGAACTGACTTTCTTGGGTTATCCTGGGTGGCTAACTTTCCGGGGTTAAAAATCCGAAGAAATCTTATCTTATCTTACATGCTTGGCTAGGTGAGGGTTCCAAACTGGCGCTGCATACTCCAATGTGGGCCTAACGTACACAGTGTACAGGGTCCTGAACGATTCCTTATTAAGATGTCGGAATGCTGTTCTTAGGTTTGCCAGGCGCCCATATGCTGCAGCAGTTATTTGGTTGATGTGCGCCTCAGGAGATGTGCCCGGTGTTATACTCACCCCAAGATCCTTTTCTTTGCGTGAGGTTTGTAGGCTCTGGCCCCCTAGACTGTACTCCGTCTGTGATCTTCTTTGCCCTTCTCCAATATTCATGACTTTGCAATTGGTGGGGTTGAACTCCAGGAGCCAGTTGCTGGACCAGGCCTGCAGCCTGTCCAGATCCTTCTGTGTGTGCGTGTGTGAGTGTGTGAGTGTGTGTGCGTGTGTGTGTGTGTACTCACCTATTTGTGGTTGCAAGGGTCGAGTCATAGCTCCTGGCCCCGCCTCTTCACTGATTGCTACTAGGTCATCTCTCTCCCTGCTCCATTAGCTTTATCAAACCTCGTCTTAAAACTATGTATGGTTCCTGCCTCCACTACGTCACTTTCTAGGCTATTCCACTTCCTGACAACTCTATGACTGAAGAAATACTTCCTAACATCCCTTTGACTCATAGGAGTCTTCAACCTCCAATTGTGACCCCTTGTTTCTGTGTCCCCTCTCTGGAACATATTGTCTCTGTCCACCTTATCTATTCCTCGCAGTATTTTATATGTCGTTATCATGTCTCCCCTAACCCTCCTGTCCTCTAGTGTCGTCAGGCCGATTTCCCTTAACCTTTCTTCGTAGGACAATCCCCCTTAGCTCTGAGACTAGTCTTGTTGCAAACCTCTGCTCTTTCTCTAATTTCCTGACGTGCTTGACCAGGTGTGGGTTCCAAACTGGTGCTGCATACTCCAGTATGGGCCTGACGTATATGGTGTACAGAGTCTTGAACGATTCCTAAGTGAGGTATTGGAACGCTATTCTTAGGTTATCCAGCCGCCCGTATGCTGCAGCAGTTATCTGATTGATGTGTGCCTCAGGAGATGTGCTCGGTATTATACTCACCCCAAGATCTTTTTCCTTGAGTGAGGTTTGCAGTCTTTGGCCACCTAGACTATACTCTGTCTGCGGTTTTCTTTGACCTTCCCCGATCTTCATGACTTTACATTTGGCAGGGTTAAATTCAAGGAGCCAGTTACTAGACCAGGCTTGTAGCCTGTCCAGGTCTCTTTGTAGTCCTGCCTGATCCTCGACTGATTTAATTCTTCTCATTAACTTCACATCATCTGCAAACAGGGACACTTCTGAGTCTATCCCTTCCGTTATGTCATTCACATATACCAAAAACAGTACAGGTCCTAGGACTGACCCTTGTGGAACCCCACTCGCCACAGGTGCCCACTCTGGCACCTCGTCACGTACCATGACTCGTTGTTGCCTCCCTGTCAGATATTCTCTGATCCATTGCAGTGCCTTTCCTGTTACGTGTGCTTGATCCTCTAGCTTTTGCATTAACCTCTTGTGAGGAACTGTGTCGAACGCCTTCTTGCAGTCCAAGAAAATGCAGTCTATCCACCCCTCTCTCTCGTGTCTTACTTCTGTTACCTTGTCATAAAACTCCAGTAGGTTTGTGTGTGTGCGTGTGTGTGTGTGCGTGTGTGTGCGTGCGTGCGTGTGCGTGCGTGCGTGTGCGTGCGTGCGCATGCGCTAGTAGACCCAAGTGGCATTTTCTCATTTTTTTCTGAGGATAAACTCAACATATAATAACCTGAGACGACTTTTAACATATGTACCTGACATTAAAGTATAACAGAGGCGCTAACTGCTGGGTTTTGCCTAATAAAGATTAGTTGCCTTTAAGCAAACTGAACGCATCCTGGAGAAGATGAGTTGCATGAACCTAAACAAAGGAATGTGCAAAGTAACTCATTCTTCTTTTCGACAAACTACGTATGTAATAAAGCTTATTCTAGGGGGGGGGGGGGAAACTTTAAACCCGTGTTAAGAAACTGCAGTTGCTGAGAGCATTGTTACAGAAGCCTGGTCTAGGACCGGGCAGAAGAGGAGGAGGATGGGGCAATGACCCCCAGAATCAACTATAGGTAAAGAGTAATGTAACCTGTCGAGAAGACAACTCCCCCAGGTCAGTGCCTCGGCAAGGACCTGAAATATAAAAAAACAGAAGCTTGGTTCCACAGGAATAATTTTTTCTCCTGTGGGATATTGTAGAGGTGGAAGAGATGGTGGAGGTGCTAGAGAGATGTAGAGGTATTAGAGATGGTGGACGTACTAGAGAGATGGTGGAAGTACTAGAGAACATGGTGGAGGTACTAGAGAGATGGTGGAGGTACTAGAGAGATGGTGGAGGTACTAGAGATGATGGAGGTACTAGATAGATGGTGGAGGTACTAGAGAGATGACGGAGGTACTAGAGAGATGGTGGAGGTACTAGAGATGGTGCAGGTACTAGAGAGGTCTGCCTACCTGGAGGGTGTTCCGGGGATCAACGCCCCTGTGGTCCGGTCCACGACCAGGCCTCCCAGTGGATCAGGGCCTGATCAACCAGGCTGTTAGTGCTGGCCGCCCATAGTCTAACGTACTTTAAGTATCTGTCCAGCTCCCTCTTGAAGGCAGCCAGGGGCCTATTGGTAATTTTCCTTATGCATAGTGGGAGGCCCTGGACACTTATGGTGTTTTCTCTTAGTGTACCAATGGCGTCCCTACTTTTCATTGGGGGTATTTTACACCGCCTGCCCAGTCTTTTACTTTCGTATTGAGTGATTTATGTGTGCAGATTCGGGACCATTCCTTCTAGAATTTTCCAAGTGTAGATTATAATATCTCTCTCTCGCCTGCGTTCGTTGGAGAACATACAGAGAAGAATGACTAAAATGATTTACAGTATAAGAAATCTCCCGTATGAAGATAGACTTAGAGCGTTGAATCTCCACTCTCTGGAGAGACGTAGAATGAGGGGAGATATCATCGAGGTGTACAAGTGGATGATGGGCATAAACAAAGGAGATATTAATAAAATACTGAGGATATCGAACCAAGTAAGAACCAAAAATAACGGATTTAAATTGGATAAATTTAGATTTAGAAAGGACATAGGCAAGTACTGGTTTTCGAACAGAGTTGTAGATGCGTGGAACAATCTTCCGAGTACTGTGATAGAGGCTAGGACCTTGGGTGGCTTTAAAAAGAGATTGGACAAATATATGAGTGGGAGGGGCTGGGTTTGATTAGTGTCGTGAGTACGGGAGTAAATTCTTAGGTAGTGGTGGTTTTGATAAGGACCTGCCTTGTATGGGCCAGTAGGCCTTCTGCAGTGTTCCTCCATTCTTATGTTCTTATGTTCCAGCGAGTAGAAGTCAAGTGCTTCCAAGCGTTTCCAGTAGTTGAGGTGTTTGATAAAATTTATATGTGCAGTAAAGGTTCTCTCTACACTCTCTAAATCTGCAATTTCACCTGCTTTGAACGGAAATGTTAATGTACAGCAGTATTCCAGCCTAGAGAGAACGAGTGATTTGAAAAGGATCAACATTGTCTTGACATCTCTTGTTTTGAAAGTTCTCATTATCCATCCTATCATTTTCTCTGCAGTTGTGATCGTGGCACTGTTGTGATACTTGAAAGTGAGATCCTCAGACATTACCACTCCCAGGTCCCTCACATTATTTTTCGGCTCTATTGTATGATCAGAGATTGTAGTATACTCAGTTCTAGATATTATCTCCTCCAGTTTTCCATAACGGAGTAGTTGGAATTTGTTTTCATTGAACATCATATTGTTCCGTGAAAAATTTGGTTTGCATCTTCTTGGTTAACCGTGTCCTCAACAGATGGCAGTCTCATGCAGATCCTAGTATCGTCTGCAAAAGATGACACGGTGCTGTGGATTATATCTCTGTCTATGTCTGATTTGAGGATGAGGAACAGGATGGGGGCGAGTACTGTGCCTTGTGGAACAGAGCTTCTCACTATGGCAGCTTCCGATTTAACTCTGTTGACCACTACTCTTTGTGTTCGATTTTTTAGAAAGTTGAAGATCCATCTCCCCATTTTGCCAGTTATTCCTTTAGCACGTATTTTGTAAGCTATTACGCCATGATCGCTCTTGTCAAAGGCTTTTACAGTATGTTTATATTACATCTGCATTCTGTTTTTCTTCCAGTGCATCCAAGACCATATAGTGATCCAGTAGTTGAGAGCAGGAGCGACCTGCCCTGAACCCATGTTTCCCTGGATTGTGCAGTTTTTGGGAATCCAAGTGGTTTGCAATCGTGCTTCTTAGCACTCTGGTGGAGGTACTGGAGAGATGGAGATATTATTTTGAGAATATATTAAGGAGAAGAGGTGATAAGAGAGAAGGAGCCCCATGGAAATTCTTATGCAGGAACAGTTGAGTCATTGTTTACAAATTTTATGCCGCCATTGATATAACTCAAAATTTGAGAGAGAGAGAGAGAGAGAGAGAGAGAGAGAGAGAGAGAGAGAGAGAGAGAGAGAGAGAGAGAGAACAAGAAACTACCTGGTATATTAGTATGTTTCGCTCCATCCTAGATCATTATCAAGGTAGATGTTTCGCTCCAGCCTAGACCGTTATCAAATAGCCGGCAGTACTAGTTCAGGACAGACTGAAGCGTCACTTTTTCATTTCTAAATAGCCAGCTAGTTGTGAGTTGTTCTTGGTGTGATATTATCGCGATACATAGTGATAGACGCTGATTATAGATTAAAAAAAGCACAATACCCTAACTGGAACAATACACAAATAACCCGCGCACAGGAGAATGAACTTATGACGACGTTTCGGTCCAACTTGGACCATTAACTATTGACTACTTAATAGTCTAAGTCAGACCGAAACGTCGTCCTATGAGTGTCACCCTTTCCATCCCAAAGGGAGAGACGATAGAGAGGCAATAGAGAGGCAATAGAAACGATAGAGGCAATAGAAACGATAGAGGCAATAGAAACGATAGAGGCAATAGAAACGATAGAGGCAATAGAAACGATAGAGGCAATAGAAACGATAGAGGCAATAGAAACGATAGAGGCAATAGAAACGATAGAGGCAATAGAAACGATAGAGGCAATAGAAACGATAGAGAGGCAATAGAGACGATAGAGAGGCAATAGAGACGATAGAGAGGCAATAGAGACGATAGAGAGGCAATAGAGACGATAGAGAGGAAAAAGAGACGATAGAGAGGCAAAAGAGACGATAGAGGCAAAAGAGACGATAGAGAGGCAAAAGAGACGATAGAGGGGCAATAGAGACGATAGAGAGGCAATAGAGACGATAGAGAGACAATAGAGACGATAGAGAGGCAATAGAGACGATAGAGAGGCAATAGAGACGATAGAGAGGCAATAGAGACGATAGAGAGGCAATAGAGACGATATAGAGGCAAAAGAGACGATAGAGAGGCAATAGAGACGATATAGAGGCAAAAGAGACGATAGAGAGTCAGGTGACCCGACTTGTTGGAGTACAAGACTGAGTACACGTGTGTTTATGCCAGGTTATCTAACTAGTATTGATGTCACCTGTCCTCTCTCCCATCACCGCCTGGCACACCTCACACTGGTACTCTTATCTCGGCTCTATATTGGTACTCTCCCGGTACTCACTTTCCTGGTACTCACTCTCTTGGTACTCATGCCAATCACATTTTGGGGACATAGATCCCTTTCCTGTTGACTGACTGATGTGATGACGTGACTGACTGATGTGATGACGTGACTGACTGATGTGATGATGTGACTGGCTGATGTGATGACGTGACTGACTGATGTGATGACGTGACTGACTGATATGATGACGTGACTGGCTGATGTGAGGGTACTATTGGCTGGCATGATGTGGTTGACTGACGTGACATGGAGGACGTGATGACGTGACTGGCTGATGTGAAGACACTATTGGCTGATGTGATGACGTGACTCGTAGTTTTATCATCTCAAATTCTGATCCGGTGATCTACTAGGATGACAAAGACATCTATTAGGATGGCGACCCAGCAACTAGCACTCAACCTTGACTAGTGTTTGAAAATAAATTAAAAGTGTTCATCTGAGCTTAAGGGTGAGTAATATACACTGAAAGCTGTAAGACCCTGGTAGGTTTAGAGCTTACTTATGATCGTAATAATAATAACACTAATAATAATAATGATAATAATAGCACTAATAATAATAATGATAATAGCACTAATAATAATTATAATAATAATAATAGCACTAATAATAATAATTGTAATAATAATAATAATTATAATAATAATAATAATAATAATAATAATAATAATAATAATAATAATAATAATAATAATAATAATAATAATAATAATAATAATAGTGAGAGACAATTCAGCGGGAAATTCTTGAGAGCAAACTTATTTTTAACACTAGTATGCAGAAGAAAAATTAACCTTGGATGGTATGCCCACAATGAACAAGGCCGGTGGTAGGAGAATTGTGTTTTGTAGCCTCGAATGTTTTGTAATGATTGGAGACGTAAACTTAGGTACTTCTTGATCCCCATGTAACACATGAGAGTTAGACTGGAGTCGAGTGTCGACAAAGATAATTTGTATTGAACAGATATGTGTTTAGACCTAACTTGTATGTAATACTAAAGCAAAAGAACAACATCTATGTATGGTATCCTCTTCTTGTATTGTATATACCTGTATGTACCGTTTTCAATAAGATGTAAAAGTTTTTTACACTAACGGCATCAACATATTTAAAGTACACATGGTTAGATGTCTATGTTCTGTGTTCGGAGGTATGATATATTATGTTGAGAAACACTGTGTTGGGCTCTCAACACAGATCAGTTAAGTCGGGGTTTCCCTGGTGATGTGTTGACCTGCAGGAGGGTTCCTGATACTAGAGCACGTGATCGTGTTGTACGGTAGCTCCGGGAGGAATGGGGGGTTCTTGGTTTGTAATTTGTAGTTAGTAACATAATACTATGCTTTGTTATACTTATCATTGTTCTGAATGTTTTGTTTCCGCAACTGCGGCTTATGATGTAACGGGTTTACATCGAATATGAAATGTCAAATTTCTTTCCTGCTGACGTGTTGGATTATGACAGAGTATAATTATTATATTATCACATACATATTTTGTTCCTGATGTATCTCTTCTTGTATGTACTGTTTTTAAATAAAATATAAAAAAAGTATCCAGAACATCTCGAAGAAAATGTCTAAAATCAGCGGGCATTCTGTCATAAGAAAAAATAATTACGTTACTCTGTATCTCTAATTAAGCCACACTCTCTAACCTATCTTTAGCTCAGTTATGGTAGAAGGGCGATCTGAAGCATCAACTCACTCAAAACACATAGTAACTCTACAGATATTTGCTCTTCGAATGAGCACTCAAATTCCGGACTACAGACCCTCACTATTCACACTTGCTATTATGTATGCCATATACTTTTATAATTATATACAGAGAAAGATCGCGGTCAGCAGGATTGAAACCCACGTTTGGAAGGTGGCATCGTTCCCTACCTGACGCCTTAGACCAGTCAGCTGCATTATTATTAGTAATCATTACTAAGGGTCCGGGTTCGATTCCCGGCGAAGGGGTGGAAACATTGGACGTGTTTCCTTACACCGGTTGTCTATGTTCCAACCCCCGGGCACACCAGTGGGCCTCAAGCTGGATCCTCCTCAACATCCACTTCAAACATCATGCCTGTGCCATGGTTTCTGAACTGTTTTTTTGAGTTCTGGTTTTGGTCTGCATAAGATAGTGGATTTTTTAAAATGTCTGAAATAAGTGTGGCTTAATTACGTAACAACTGTGAACATTTTGAAAACTTTGTAATGTTTCACAAACCTGACCCCACCCCCACCCGTCCTTCTACCTGTACCCCACCCCAAGACCCCCCACGTGAACACCACACTCCACCACCACCACAACCATCATCTATCCTCACCACCACCCTAACATCAATTCTCCTCCCGAACAACAATCCTGCCGAACAACAATCCTGCCGTACAACAATCCTGCCGAACAACAATCCTGCCGAACAACAATCCTCCTGCCGAACAACAATCCGCCACCCGAACAACAATCCTCCTCCCGAACAACAATCCTCCTCCCGAACAACAATCCTCCTCCCACTATCCCCTTCCCTATCAGGGGTAGGGGGAGAGTAATGCGTCGTAAATCAAGCCTTCTGTAGGTGGTCCCTGGGAACCTGCCACCTGCCGCTTATCTCACCTGAAAGCATAACACTAATTCAGGTGTAGGTTCCACAGCCTCGTTTTGATAATGCCAATTAGGACATAAAATAATGTAGGTGCATGTGCTTTTGAAAACTAATTAGTATGGGAGGCAAGTTGAGGTAGATTAAATGGTTAGGTGAATAGGTGAGGGGGCTAGGTGATGAAGGGAGGTTTGAAACGAGGTTATCAGGAGGTCACGCTAGTTTGAGACAAGGTGAGTAGGTGGCCGCAAAAGTTTGAAACTAGGTGACAAGGCGAGTCTATATCATTTTAGGCAAGGAGGAGTTTTATAATAAGATGACAGGCAGAGAAGATATTGATGGGCCGACTGAGTATTCTTGGACTACCAGAAGGAGTGGACACAGATATCCACCGAATCACTGGTAAAAAGAGACGAAGGGCAAGGTCACTGTGAGGGACACCTGGAACAAGGCTGCCACCCTCAGGAATGTCTAACTGATCCTGAATATTTTTCTCAAATATGTAAATAAGCTACTAGGGAGATCGATCTACACATGTCTGATGTGTAGTCCATGTGGACAATACGAGAGAACAACCGTAACATTCTGCATGACCTAGTGGATGGTCAGGTAAGTTGATTACAAAATTCCATTTGTGCCATTTGGCAAGTAAAAAAATTCAAGCGTCTAACATTTAAGAGGAACAAGTGAACATCAAGAGGAATTTATTCCTTAGGGGGTAAACAAAATGAATCAAATCGAGTGTATGTAAGGTTAGCAGATGTCGGTACAGCGTTCAGGAACTTGAGTAAGAAAATATATTGGATACTGTGGACCACGTATGTAAGGACGACAGTCTTTGATTGTATATCGCGTGCGTGGTGTCCACGCTTGTTTAATCACATAAAAGGCATTAGCGTCAAAGGTTTTCTTCCAGAATGATCCAGCAGCTGAGAGGAATGACCTGAAAAGAAAGACCTAAGAAAGTATATCCCATATAGAGTGAAAATTCATACGAGACATCACTACGCAAGTGAAGGTCTTGTATGACCATTATAAATTTAGCGCATTCCCATGAAATTATTTTCATTTTTCTCCGAAAAGTATTAATAGGAGTGTCATTATTTTTGCACACGTTATTGAGTAATGTTGGTTCTACAAACACCTTGGGATGATTTGCGATATTTTATACAGTTTTGTTTTTATTGGTGTTTTCTCCCCCCCTCCCCCCCAAAAAAAAAAATATAATGAACTTCAAAATTTTTTTACTATGCAATCTATTGACATTTTCGCTCAAACGGCGTAGGGTTAATGATTATCTATCCCTTATCTTTCATCTGATGTCAACCAGAACATTGTACACCTTTCCAGTTTTGTAGAAAAAGGAGAGTTTTATGCCCAAAAGAATTTTGCACTATTTTTTTTCCATCTAACTTTAAGGCAGAGTCACTACACACACTGTGTAGGTTTTGAAATGCTGCATCAATCCCTTTAAAAATTTCATTGAAATTGGACCAAAAAAAAAAAATTATGATTTCGTTGCCCCTCCCTAACTTCCATCAGTCTGGTCAAGTCCCTTCACCCTCAACACTGTCAGCCAAGTGACCACTAAGTACACACTCATTTAATGTACCCACAATGAGCTGTTTTCGGTCAAAATACAAATGTTTTATACTCGACCTCCTTCGCTGTCAGTTGTGGGGGAAACAGTTCTCTCCCGACTGCGTTACCAACACGTCACTAACAGCTACTTTTTATCAACTGACGGATCACTGAGCTCTTGCTGATAAATCAGAGGATCTTGGGCCTTCACGCTGCCTCGTATCTACCTCTTACAGGCAGTAAGGACTCAGCTACAGTGGTCACACAAGTTATACAACCTCATTCCATAATTTATTTGGGCTCATGACCAAAGGTAATGAGTCTCTCAGGGTTTTAGTTTGAGTGTCTCTTCAGGTTAACTATGTATACTAGCTTCCTTATCTTACAGATGTTATATAATACCCATAAGCGGAAGAGTGGCCCCGTGGCCTGGTGGTTAAAGCTCTCGCTTCACACGTCGAGGGTCTGGGTTCGATTCCCGGCGAGGGTAAAAACACAGGGCGTTTCTTTACACCGGTTGTCTATGTTGCCCTTCAGCAAAATGGGTACCTGGGTGTTAGTCGACTGTGTGTATGTGGGTCGTATCCTGGGCAAAACTGACGTAATTTACCCGAAATGCTCTGCATAACAAGGGCTTTCTATAGCAGAGCTTATCAGTCGATAGAATCAGCCCTGGTGCAAGACGATTGTAAGTAGGATCACATTATACCGGCCAGGTCTTTCCAAATGGTGACTGGCAATGTGTCAGACGAAGTGAAGGTATGATGTAATCATGTACTCTTAGGAAGAATATATTATATTCAAGCCAGCTGCAGGCGAAACGTTTCTTCAATAAAGATCCTGTAATGAATAATGAATGACTGGCGCGAATCGTCCATCTTATTGCAGCTTAATCTAGTTCAAATTTCCCGTAGTTGAAAATGGCATGTTAGCCTGACAAGACCAGTGTGAAAAATACACTTATATACAGTTCAGGACATATTAGAGGAAACGTTTCGTCAAAAGTACCTTCTTCCATTAGGACTGAAGAAGTCACTCGTGGCGAAACGTTTCCTCTAATGTCTCGAACTATACACAAGTGCCTTTTTTCCACATTTCTAGTGTTGTCCATGTGTATTAGTCCTCAGAAAGCTTCCCGAGATCCTCAGAGTTCCTCCACATGTTGTTCCAAGTTATGAATGTGAAGTCCCCAACAAGAGCAAATACCTGGGTCGGAATGGTTGGTTTCCAGAAGGACTTGCTTTATATAGGCCAGTAGGCCTGTTGCAGTGTTCCTTTCTTATTAAAACTCCCTCTTACCTGCATTCTTCACCCATTTCCTCTTCCTCACCTGCATTCCTCACCCACTTCCTCTTCCTCACCTGCATTCCTCACCCACTTCCTCTTCCTCACCTGCATTCCTCACCCACTTCCTCTTCCTCACCTGCATTCCTCACCCACTTCCTCTTCCTCACCTGCATTCCTCACTCCACTTCCTCTTCTCTCTCACCTGCATTCCTCACCCACTTCCTCTTCCTCACCTCACTTCCTCTTCCTCTCACCCCCCCTTCCTCTTCCCTCATTCACCTTCATTTCCTCACCCACTTCCTCTTCCTCACCTGCATTCCTCACATCCCACTTTCCTCCCTTCCTCTTCCACCTGCATTCCTCACCCACTTCCTCTTCCTCACCTGCATTCTCATCTCATTCTTCACTTTCCCTCCCCGACCTCTTCCTTCACACACTAAGGCTGTCAATATTCACAGTTGCAGCTGACAACAGCGCAGCTCAGGTGTAACTCGCAGAGATAATCCTGCGGGTTTTCGCATGTTTTATAAGCATAATACCTATGCCTAAATCTTTATTATGGAAGACCTGGAGTTACTCTTAATTTCTTTTTAACCATATTTAGAAAAATTTTCATTGAGCCTTATCCAACCAACACAATAACTTTGTTGTTGTTGTTATTATTATTATTATACTACACTATAATCTACATCGGTTCATGCACACAGGACATTGAAAGCAGAAGTGTCAGCAGTACTGCTGTGCATTCCCAGCAGCTGTGCAGACCAGTCGAAGATAAAAATAAATGCTTTCGTGAGACCTTATTATCAACGTATTACCTGTATTCTCTTATCTCGAGTAATCAATTCCGCTTTCTTTTAATAACAGATTACTCAAGTATTTCAGTTCGTTAAACTGAACTAGGTTAGTTATAACACTATGCAACACAATTTTTTTTCCTGGCAAGTAAGTGTTATTTTCCAACTCCTTTTATTGCAAAACAATAGAAAATGGCCATTATTCCTTTTAAACTTTGCTTTTGTGGCTTACACCATGAATTTTTGACAAAAAATGGCTAAATTACAATATTTTTTACTAGTTTTGGATGTAAAACAAAAACATAAAATAAATAAAATTTACATTAAAATAAAATTTACGTAATTAAAATAAAATTTACGTAATTAAAATAAAATTTACGTAATTAAAATAAAATTTACGTAATTAAAATAAAATTTACGTAATTAAAATAAAATTTACACAAATTTTATTTTAAACTTTCTGAAACATAGGTCGATCACCATGCCCAGCCCTTTTAGGGCAGGGTAGGAGCCAAGGCTGGAGCTTGCTACCATCTGCGGCTCGCAAGCCTGCCCTTCCCGTCAGCCTCCTTGGGGCGGGGAAGGTGGCAGACCAGAGTGGCCTAGCATCTATCTACCACCTGTCTTGTGCTGGTGGCGAATGTGGCTAGGCCTGGGGCCAGTTGGTCCCACCGCTGAGGGGTACCCCCTCCCATGGGAGACTTAGGTCTCTGATACTCCCACGCCAGGGAGCTGGAGCCGGGTCGCCATCTGGTAAAGACCCGGGCCGGGAGAATTCCCGGTGAATCAACACCTCCTCCTCTGAAACATATTTACAAAGTTAAAAATGAGCAGTTTTTCTAGATTTGCGATCATGCAACAAATCACATTCCCGTTTAAGCCCACAAATGTTGTCTCCCATCATGCTTTCATTATAAGATCCCTGATATCTGTGTTTAATTAAAGTCCATTATATCTTGGTGGAAGCGCTCCCCTTGCTCCTCTTAGTATGCTCCCATATTCTCCTTGAAATTGTCAGTAAGTTTATTCAGGTGGCCCGGTGGTCTGGTGGCTAGAGCTCTCGCTTCACGCACGGAGGGCCCGGGTTCGATTCCCGGCGGGTGGAAACATTTCGACGTGTTTCCTTACACCTGTTGTCATGTTCACCTAGCAGCAAATAGGTACATGGGTTGTTAGTCGACTGGTGTGGGTCGCATCCTGGGGGACAAGATTAAGGACCCCAATGGAAATAAGACAGACAGTCCTCGATGACGCACTGACTTTCTTGGGTTATCCTGGGTGGCTAACCTTCCGTGGTTAAAAATCCGAAGAAATCTTACACAAATACAGTTACATAGATTATAGCAGCATATGTGTAGAGAACCTAAAATAACCCAAAAAAGTCAAAGTGACTTATTTCCATTGGGGTCCTTGATTTCCATTGAGCATCAAGGATATGGACCTGAGGGATATTCTACAGCCCATCTGACCATAGCCTTTTACCAAGGTCTCAAGTTACACATAATTGTCAGCCTTGTTGTAGCCCAGAAAGCCCTGTGCTACAGCAACAAAACTCTCCCAGGCTTCCTTTTCCTTCTCTGTGAGCTTCTTTGGAAATTCTGAGCACTCCATGATTTTCCTGACTTGTGGTCCAGTGAAGATGCCAGCCTTCACCTTTGCCTCTAATAGCTTGGGAAAGAAGTCTTGAAGATACTTGAAGGCTGCAGACTTTGTCAAGAGCTGTAATGGAGGGAACAGAACCTATTGAGGATCCACCAATTGTTTATGTTTGATATTATGTCTTCCTACTGAGAACTCAGTCCTTTGTGGCCAGTGCTTCCTCTGGTAATGTCCCATCAAAAATGCCACTATTTTGAAGTCTCCAATAACCTCCCAGCCATACTTATCATAGTTCAAAGCTTCCAGTATAAGTTTGACACTGTTGTAGTCCTTAAGATTCACTGAATGAGCCAAGAGAAGAGATGGATACTTGTTCCCATTGTGCAGAAGTACAGCATTTAAGCTTCTGGAGGAGCTGTCAATGAAGAGTCTCCACTCATCTGGATTGCATGCAATTCCAATTGCATCAAACAGGCCTGATACATCATTACAGTAGCACAACCTGTCTTCATTAGTGAAGAAGCTTGAGAAATGTTTACGACGTTTTCTTTGGCTTGTCATTTGCACACTTTCATCCACCAAGTCCCACTCCTTGAAATCAAAATCTCAGCATTTGACTTTGTCAAACCAAGATCTCTGATAAGGTCATTGAGGTGTGTTTGGTTTGGGTAGTAAGGATTCCTCCCAGCAGCTGCATCTGTGAGATCACAGTCTTGATCACTTTGCTCTTCATTTTCTGATTAGCTGCCGCCTTCTTCTGACGGTTGACCTCTTTCTGGAGGTGTAGGCACAGGAAGATCAGCACTGTGTGGTACTGGTGCAATAGAAGAGGGAAGGTCTGGATAAGAAATAGCAGGTGCATTTTTCCCAGTTCGGCGTTTGGAAGGATCCACCAGGCAGAAGTAGCAGTTGGTTGAGTGATCAGTGGGTTCACACCATATTCTAGGAACAGCAAACTTCATGGCTCTTTTTTCTCCTCTATACCATCCTGTAAAGGAACAAAAGAATTAGTTTCTGTTACATTTCATTTAAAAAATGTTCCTATTCAATATTTTACCCTTCATATAACTAATGACTTTCTTTCCTTCCAATGTTTTCTTACAATGCTCACAAGCAACATGAGGTGCCCAGGTTTTGTCTTGGTCCCCAACTGGCATGCCAAAATATGCTTTGTAAGCTTCACACATAAGAACATAAGAACATAAGTAAGGAGGAACACTGCAGCAGGCCTGTTACAGAGATGCTGTTACAGAGAACTTCTTTGCTCTTGTCTCAATGAATTGACCACATATGTAGCAGAATGAATCTGGAGAATGATTGCAGCCTCTTGATGCCATTTCAATTCTTCTGATGTGTCTTCTCAGGCAGCCAGAGTTGAACTGAATTCTGGTTTGTGAGTCCCTGTTTTTATATTTGCCAAGCAAAACCCTAGAACATAATAGTTTTACATCAGTCTTTCTCGAATGTGTTCTAGAAGTGTCCTGACCACAAAAGCAAAGTTCTGGGATCAAAATTGTTTTTTAAATATTTAGTTATAAAGAATTGGGAAATGATGCTTATTTCCCAGGAACACGACAAGAGTGAAATTTCGTTACATAGTGTAATTGTAATGACGTGTTGAGCACTGTATTTCATTACGTAATATTCATGAATATTTTTTCGAATCAAGATTATCATATGTATTAATATTGGTAGAATTACCGACAATATGTTAAGTAAAAGGACACAAATGCAACTACTGTGACATTTTATTGTGGCAACGTTTCGCTCCTGGAGAGCGAAACGTTGCCACAATAAAATGTCACATTAGTTGCATTTGTGTCCTTTTACTTAACAAGATTATCATAGCTTTTGAAAACATACACAAGGATATATACACCTTGGGGTGCATGTCTCTCAATGTATGTTTGTATATGTCGTGCCATAAAAGCCAAACAGGTGAGTTTGGTCTATTTGGCATGTCCGTTTTTTTGTCAAATAGCAAGAACGAAAATTTGCATCAGCCATCACTCTGCCAAATTTAAGCTGAGCCTAAAGGAAAATATATATACACACATACACACACACACACACACACACACACACACACACACACACACACACACACATCAGTGTTTGTGAATATTTCGCCTGCTCTTGCGAATTCCTAGCATTGTAAAAATCTCTAGTTGTGTCGATGCATGCAGGGGATGAGATGAAAAGCTGTAAGCCTCCTGCCTGAAAGCTGGCTGCCTTGGAATAACGTCTAGCGAAAGCTGGATGCCAAGGTATTGGACCAGTGTGGTACGGTCGGCAAAGCACTGCGTACCTTGTCATGAGGTTCGTAGGTTCGAGTCTCCGTCGGCCAGAGATCAGTGTTTATATATATATATATATATATATATATATATATATACAGTGGTACCTCGGTATACGTCCTTAATCCGTTCCAGGACCTTAGACTTATACCAAAGAGGACGTATACAAAACGAATTTTCCCATAAGAAATATAGGGAAAACGATTAATCCGTTCCCATGAGAAAAAAAATCCTATTGTTATTGGCATATTATACATTGATGGGGTTGTATAAAATAATTTAAACACTGCTTAATGCTAAAATACATACATAAATACAAAAGAATTATATGAAATAAATGCAAATTAAACCTCACTTTACTTTGCTGAAAAGAGTCGAGTGCCTACTAGGATAGTGCTGAGAAGGGAGGAGGAGGAAATGTTATTGTTTGGAAGGAGAGTCCCCTTCTCTTTTCTGTTTCTTTCTCCTATTTGGACCTGGTTGAAGCTCACCAGGTTTGACTTTTACTAAAAATCTGTCCAAAGAACTTTGCTTCTGCCTTCTCCTCAGGATGTTTCGCAAATGTGACATTGTCTGGTCATTCCAGACAATGCTATTACGGCTTGTTTGGGCTTTGTTGGGGTGGTACTTCTCTGCAAAGTTTTTGACGTCCATCCATTTGGCAAAGATTTCCTTGATTAATGAAGTAGGGACTTCCTCTATCTCCTCTTCCAAGCCTGAAGAGAGTGCATCCATCTTAGTCTTGTGCTCCTCCTCCTTCTCAAGTTTCTGCAGCTCCTCAGTGGTCAGCCCTTCCCTGTGCCCCTCCACTAACTACTCCACATCGAGAGAGAGGTACACAAGGGTAGCATGCGGTGTTGTGACTCATTTTGACACGTACAAGTTCTAGCACGCGAGTCGTATTCCAAACAAAGGTCGTATACCAAGTAAAAATTTTCACGTCCGAACAGGACGTATACCAAGTTTGACTCATTCCAAAGCGGACGTATACCGAGGTACCACTGATATATATATATATATATATATATATATATATATATATATATATATATATATATATATATCATATACATATACATATATGAGTTTATTTTAATCCCTATTTTATGGAGTTAAGTAATTATTGACTGGTGGTGAATAGGTGACATGCAGCCTTAATGACCCTCTTGTAGTCGATAGACTTCAACCCCCATTAACCACTAACGTACAGTGCTTGTTATTAAATCATTAATCATGGGAAGCCTCCCTGTGGTACATACTAAAGCAGATGCCAATATGGAAGTCGTTGTTCTCTTCAATCAACGACTTGTAAGCCCGAATTCACTTATTTCTGAGAACTGTCACTAGGTGGCAGTATTTCTGAGAACTGCCGCTTCGGAATAATATTTCGGAAAACGGTCACTAGGGTATAATGGTTCTGAGAACTGTCACTAGGTGGCAATATTTCTGAGAACTACCGCTACGGAGCAGTAGTTCTGAAAACGGTCACTAGAGTATACTGGTTCTGAGAACTGTCACTAGGGGAGATCAGCTCTGAAAATCATCAATATTTAAGAAGAATCGTAGAAGGTCACATCGCTTTAGTTCAATGTCAAAGTCATCACTTCCTGATGTTTTTATCCCGAGCACCTGGGAGGACGCCAGAGTAACGAAATAAGTTATCTCATATACTTCTTTTTTAATGTGATTAATAACGATACTGACTTGGAACTGATAATAATAATAAATAATAATAATAATAATAATAATAATAATAATAATAATAATAATAATAGTTGGCGTCTGGGAAAATGCTTGATTCCTGGTGGTACCTGCTGCCTGGCTCCTGGTACTTGGTCTCTGATAGTATCTGCTAAGTCTGCATGTTATGTCTGAATATGGTGCTATGACTGCTGAATATTTCGCTATAATCCATGCATTCAAACGTGTCCGTGTCCATCACATCTTAACTATGATTAGCTATCATACCAGACTCTGCAACTCATGTTGTGTGCTCGTAACGTCATTAGCGTAATCTGTACATTCCAAAAGATTCATGGCCCTACAACTTAAAAACTCAAAGCCCAGGGAAACGTTAGTGGTACTGCGAATTCTCACATGACTAAGACCCGCCTCAGGAAACACTTCTCCTGTTTCCTGGCAAACTTACCTAACCTAACCTACATTAGTGGCAAAGCTTCGTCTCAGGCGACGGGGACCTCAAAAATATCTTTTGTACGTCATTAATACCTTCGAGAGGAATTCCTAAGCCAAATATTTCATTTTAATTGTATTTTAATTCGCATCCCAGACATTGAAGTCTGAAATAAACATTACCTGTCAAGAATTGGTTACGAGAGAACAACACAATCAGTGTTATCCAGTGACAAGGAATCAACTGATCTGAATCCCATCGAAATATTTTGGGATGAAACAGAAACCAAACCTCCATTAATTACTAAAGCACATCATCAGTGCCACGCTACACGATGAAATAAAAATAATAATGAGTTCAAGAAGCGGACTAAACACACCCACAAAACTTTCTGATTCTATGCCTGATCGCCTGAAAATGATGATCAGATCACACGAAAACACGACAAAATATTAAAAAAATAAATGGAATCTGTTTTGTCTTACCCTTTATCCTATGTTACTAAATTCCTTTCCAATTTGACAGCGGCGCAACATTTGCGGACTTGACAGTGGCCCAACATCATTTGAGGAGTGTGTCAATGGTCTAAACTCCACTAGCCACCATTGTAACACACCTGTGTCAGAAGCCAGGCACATGCATGGTACAATTATAGACAAGGGGATCAGAGTCCGCCTTCTGTAGCTTCCCTCGAACATTGGCCTTCAAATGCGTGATAAAGCTGATATGTCGGGAAGGGCAAAACCCCACAAGAAGAAAGAGGAAATTACATCAGGATGTTCTCTAGCTGTTTGAGGACAGAATAAAACTCCAACTGAATTTAAGATGTTGGCACAGAGTCAATCACTTTTCCTTGCTAGATGAACCCCTATGTGTATGGAGCAGCAAATAAAACCAGCCATCCCATTGAGATCCCAGGGACATTAGAGAGTATATTAAGACACCTATCAACGTATATAATTTCAGTTACATCATCGTGAATGCTTAAACTTTGATAAAAATTACCTCTATTATAGTAATACCAATTTCAGTTCATTAATTTTGTTACTGAATTAATCATAGAATTTGATCCACTCCTAAGGAGTTGTGCGAAAGTTCCTTCATCGTGTTCATTATATATATTTGCTTTGAACTTCTGAAAAATATGTGTCCAGAAACATCAGGTGACTTTCCTTATGTTGGATCACACCGTGGAGTCATGCAATGGGATGACCTCTGGCGCCCTAGCTGCCAGTCAACGTTATGATATGACGGTATATAATAATTCATTATGCTGCTATCCTGAGAAGTTAGTAAGGACTCAGAAGGCATATTCCTCCCGTCCAGCACAGAGAACAAACCCTCTCCTACAACTAGTTTTAGACATCAAGGTTCCCCGTGAGCTGGGAAGCTTGCGGAAGAGGTCGTCAAAAAACAGAGTAGTCAAAGACCCAATCCGTGGGGACGTGTGCAGTCAGATTCATCACTAAAAACACGTGAATAGCCACAGTCTGTAGAAACGAGAACAGTTACCGGACTGACCTATGCCACATGGATTAAAATACTAAGTAGTATATTCAATCTTTTCCCTCTTCGGCAACTGGGAGAGAAGTGGGTCATGAAACTCAAAGCCCAGGGATATATTAGTGGTACTACGGGTCATCATAGGGCTAAGATCTGCGTCAGGAAACACTTGTTCTGTTTCCTGACAAACCTACCTAACCTAACCTACATTAGTTGCAAAACTCCGCCTCAGGCGACGAGGACCTCAAAAATGTTTTTTGTACGTCATTAATATGATGCCTTTGAAAGGAATTCCTATGTCAAATGTTTCATTTTAATTTTATTTTAAATCGCATCCTAGACATTGAAGTCTGAAATATAACATCACCTGTCAAGCGTAAAATAAAATAGTCTGGCCTAAGTCTTGTTTACATGGTAGACTTCTCTAGTTTCTCGAGCATTGTGGAAATTAATTTTCACAACTGGTCTGTTCCTTATTATTACATATTATTATTATTATTATTTTTCATCTTGACATCGCTACAGTGTAAACAAACACATGGATGCATCCCACCAAGGATAACAAATGCCGGCTCTTACAATAAAGATTGTAACAGGTAAATACAGCTATCACTGATATAAAATTTAATTTTAGAAACAGTAGATTTTTAATTTATTCCGTGGTACCAACCTGTTACCAAAACAATTGATAAATATATACTATATATCTGCATAAACTTAAATATGATGATGACTCACAATTCCTCCAACTGCCACACGTCTCACTCAGACTAAAGGTTAATTGATTAGTTTATACACATGTACATGTATTGTATATTTTTCAGCTTTGTAGTATGTAGTGGTGAAGGCTTCCAGAGACACCTTTGTACCCCAGCCACTGTTAGAATGTTTCATTATTTTGGTTTGGGGGCGAAGGTTACCTGGAGTTTACCTGGAGAGAATTCCAGGGGTCAACGCCCCCGGGGCCCGGTCCGTGACCAGGCCTCATGTTGGACCAGAGCCTGATCAACCAGGCTGTTACTGCTGGCCGCACGCAGTCCAACGTACGAACCACAGCCTGGCTGGTCAGGTACCGACTTTAGGTGCCTGTCCAGTGCCTGCTTGAAGACAGCCAGGGGTTTGTTGGTAATCCCCCTGATGTATGTTGGGAGGCAGTTGAACAATCTTGGGCCCCTGACACTTATTGTGTTGTCCCTCAACGTGCTAGTAGCACCCCTGCTCTTCATTGGGGAGATGTTACATCGCCTGCCGAGTCTTTTGCTTTCGTAGGGAGTGATTTTCGTGTGCAAGTTTGGTACTAATCCCTCGAGAATTTTCCACGTGTATATAACAATGTATCTCTCCCGCCTGCGTTCTAGGGAGTACAGGTTTAGAAACTTCAAAGCATTCCCAGTAATTGAGGTGGTTTATCGCAGTTATGCGTGCCGTGAAGGTTCTCTGCACATTTTCAAGGTCAGCAATTTCACCCGCCTTGAAAGGTGCAGTTAGTGTGCAGCAATATTCCAGCCTAGATAGAACAAGCGATCTGTAGTGTCAACATTGGCTTGGTTATGTGTCAACATAGTTCTTATTCATATATATATATGTTGTGCCAAATAGGTAGTTCAGTTCAGACTCACAGGTAAGGACCCACTAGGGGCGAGGGGAAAATGGGGACAGACGAAGAATAGCCGGTGAGAGGAAGAGCTGAAGGAGAAGAGAAAGAGTCAGGACTAAACCCAACAGTCTATTAAAAAAAAAAAAAAAAATCAAATAGGTAAAACTTGCGACTTTGGCTTAAATAGCAACGCTCTTCTTGCCGAATAAGGCAAGCGAAAATTTGTATATGCAATAATTTCGCAAAAATCATTTTGAGCCTAACGAAAAATATATATTTCATTGTCTTTGTTTATTATTAAATTATTGTAAACTTATCTAAAATATATTTAGTTGGATTAGATAAATTAAATTGCGCTTGTTATAATAAGGTTAGGTAAGTTTTCTAAGGCTCTTTTGGTACAAAATTATTAATTATTACATCAACATAAATGAAAAATATATATCTTTAAGCGTATAAGAGAAATTTGTGAAAGGACTTATTTTTAAATGAGTTCTTGCTAATTGACCAATTCTACCTATTCGGCACGACACACACACACACACATGTGTGCTACCTTGTGGTGTATATAATCTTGCTGTGTTACTTTTGAGTATGATATATAGTTATATTGAATAATTACTGGTTACATGGTTACTAAAACGGCCATCTGGGGCTTTGGCACACACATAAGTGTGTGTGTGTCAAAGCCCCAGATGGCCGTTTTAATAACAAGGTAACCAGTAATTATTCAGTATAACTATATACCATACTCACAAGTAACACAGCAAGATTATATACACCACAAGGTGAGTAGCTCTCAGTGTATATACACGAAGAGGTGTGTGTGTGTGTGTCTGTTTATATACACTGCTGGAATACTCTATTCCTTGTTTGAAGTAATTTAAGTAATCTTGAATGGCGGTGTACAGCTTACATGCAGCCTAAAGGACCCTCGTATAGTCGACAGACTTTACATCTACTAAAACAAGCAACACACAGTGCCTGAGGCCACATGATATGTTGAATGGTTTATGTGTACATAATACTACAGAACTTTTTTTGGAGAGTAGCCACTCTTTTTGTAATTTTAGGTTCTAAAATTGACCTTATTCTCTACCCCTACGGTTAAATATAATTACTTAAAATTAAAAGGCAGTAGGTTAGTAGACTTTTGAGGTGTATTACAGGATTGGGTTCCAACTCCTGGGCCTCTTGACAATGTTGAGCAACAGTTCTTGGGTCTTCTGAAAACAAAACTTACTCGCACTGCCTTTTTTCCAACTGATCTAATAAAAATAGTTTTACAAGGTTGATTTTTAGTGCCAGGACTTCTTGAGGAGGTCCAGGTAAACTTCTTAAGTGTGTCTTAAAATGACTTGATCGATTGATCTCAAATTTGACAATTGAGTTTCGGCTTCTGAGACTCGTGAGGATATTAATTTGCAGCTCCTGGGTCTCCTGAGGATATCGTGACAATGTATTTTCCAAGTGATATCTATTTTTTTGTGGCTTGAGGGTGTTGAGCTACAGTTCCTGCACCTCTTAAGGACTCTCAGGGGTGGAAATATCGGAAACAGAAGGGGGGGGATATTACTTGGGGTCACACCGACCAATATACATTTATTATCAGTATTGTACTAAAATTTCTTTGAATTAAATTAATAATGGAAAAACAGACAGGTCGGCAAACTTTTAAATAGACATGCAGTATACTGATTAGTTTGTCAGATTTAACTTTTTTTAGTTAATTTGTCAGATTTAAGGCCTATCGACTGTATGTGGGTCAAATATTTTGAAAAATTTATCTATTTCCTAGCATCAAAAATATTATATCTAAAATATGGATTAAAGTCAACTCTCAGTGTACTGAAAATATACACTGATAGATATGCACTCCTCAGGGTCAATACCTTGACCTGAGAGACCTGTAAAGACTTAAAGAGACAAACATGGTGAGAAACATGAATAGAACGAAACATGTAAACACATAAAATGCAGAGGCCGAAAAAAAAGAATGATAGCAGAAATAAAAAATAATACGATAAATGCCAATAAACGTTTTAATTATGTGAGCAGTTATGCTTGTTCACCTAGCAACAAGTCCCACACCTGCTGGTCTTGTTCACCTAGCAACAAGTCCCACACCTGCTGGTCTTGTTCACCTAGCAACAAGTCCCACACCTGCTACTCTTGTTCACCTAGCAACAAGTCCCACACCTGCTGCTCTTGTTCACCTAGCAACAAGTCCCACACCTGCTGGTCTTGTTCACCTAGCAACAAGTCCCACACGTGCTGGTCTTGTTCACCTAGCAACAAGTCCCACACCTGCTGCTCTTGTTCACCTAGCAACAAGTCCCACACCTGCTGGTCTTGTTCACCTAGCAACAAGTCCCACACCTGCTGGTCTTGTTCACCTAGCAACAAGTCCCACACCTGCTACTCTTGTTCACCTAGCAACAAGTCCCACACCTGCTGCTCTTGTTCACCTAGCAACAAGTCCCACACCTGCTGGTCTTGTTCACCTAGACAACAAGTCCACACCTGCTGGTCTTGTTCACCTAGCAACAAGTCCCACACCTGCTGCTCTTGTTCACCTAGCAACAAGTCCCACACCTGCTACTCTTGTTCACCTAGCAACAAGTCCCACACCTGCTACTCTTGTTCACCTAGCAACAAGGCCCACACCTGCAGCTCTTGTTCACCTAGCAACAAGTCCCACACCTGCTACTCTTGTTCACCTAGCAACAAGTCCCACACCTGCTACTCGTGTTCACCAAGCAACAAGTCCCACACCTGCTACTCTTGTTCACCTAGCAACAAGTCCCACACCTGCTACTCTTGTTCACCTAGCAACAAGTCCCACACCTGCTACTCTTGTTCACCTAGCAACAAGTCCCACACTTGCTGCTCTTGTTCACCTAGCAACAAGTCCCACACCTGCTGGTCTTGTTCACCTAGCAACAAGTCCCACACCTGCTACTCTTGTTCACCTAGCAACAAGTCCAACACCTGCTACTCTTGTTCACCTAGCAACAAGTCCCACACCTGCTACTCTTGTTCACCTAGCAACAAGTCCCACACCTGCTACTCTTGTTCACCTAGCAACAAGTCCCACACCTGCTACTCTTGTTCACCTAGCAACAAGTCCCACACCTGCTACTCTTGTTCACCTAGCAACAAGTCCCACACCTGCAGCTCTTGTTCACCTAGCAACAAGTCCCACACCTGCTACTCTTGTTCACCTAGCAACAAGTCCCACACCTGCTACTCTTGTTCACCTAGCAACAAGTCCCACACTTGCTGCTCTTGTTCACCTAGCAACAAGTCCCACACCTGCTGGTCTTGTTCACCTAGCAACAAGTCCCACACCTGCTACTCTTGTTCACCTAGCAACAAGTCCCACACCTGCTACTCTTGTTCACCTAGCAACAAGTCCCACACCTGCTACTCTTGTTCACCTAGCAACAAGTCCCACACCTGTTGGTCTTGTCCACCTTGCAACAAGTCCCACACCTGCTACTCTTGTTCACCTAGCAACAAGTCCTACACCTGCTACTCTTGTTCACCTAGCAACAAGTCCCACACCTGCTGGTCTTGTTCACCTAGCAACAAGTCCCACACCTGCTGGTCTTGTTCACCTAGCAACAAGTCCCACACCTGCTGCTCTTGTTCACCTAGCAACAAGTCCCACACCTGCTACTCTTGTTCACCTAGCAACAAGTCCCACACCTGCTACTCTTGTTCACCTAGCAACAAGGCCCACACCTGCAGCTCTTGTTCACCTAGCAACAAGTCCCACACCTGCTACTCTTGTTCACCTAGCAACAAGTCCCACACCTGCTACTCGTGTTCACCAAGCAACAAGTCCCACACCTGCTACTCTTGTTCACCTAGCAACAAGTCCCACACCTGCTACTCTTGTTCACCTAGCAACAAGTCCCACACCTGCTACTCTTGTTCACCTAGCAACAAGTCCCACACTTGCTGCTCTTGTTCACCTAGCAACAAGTCCCACACCTGTTGGTCTTGTCTCACCTTAGCAACAAGTCCCACACCTGCTACTCTTGTTCACCTAGCAACAAGTCCTACACCTGCTACTCTTGTTCACCTAGCAACAAGTCCCACACCTGCTACTCTTGTTCACCTAAGCAACAAGTCCCCACCTGCTACTCTTGTTCACCTAGCAACAAGTCCCACCTGCAGCTCTTGTTCACCTAGCAACAAGTCCCACACCTGCTACTCTTGTTCACCTAGCAACAAGTCCCACACCTGCTCTCTTGTTCACCAAGCAACAAGTCCCACACTTGCTGCTCTTGTTCACCTAGCAACAAGTCCCACACCTGCTGCTCTTGTTCACCTAGCAACAAGTCCCACACCTGCTGTCTTGTTCACCTAGCAACAAGTCCCACACCTGCTTCTCTTGTTCACCTAGCAACAAGTCCCACACCTGCTGTCTTGTTCACCTAGCAACAAGTCCCACACCTGCTGGTCTTGTTCACCTAGCAACAAGTCCCACACATGCTGCTCTTGTTCACCTAGCAACAAGTCCCACACCTGCTGGTCTTGTTCACCTAGCAACAAGTCCCACACCTGCTTCTTGTTCACCTAGCAACAAGTCCCACACCTGCACTCTTGTTCACCTAGCAACAAGCCCACACCTGCAGCTCTTGTTCACCTAGCAACAAGTCCCACACCTGCTACTCTTGTTCACCTAGCAACAAGTCCCACACCTGCTACTCTGTTCACCTAGCAACAAGTCCCACACCTGCTACTCTGTTCACCAAGCAACAAGTCCCACACCTGCTACTCTTGTTCACCTAGCAACAAGTCCCACACCTGCTACTCTTGTTCACCTAGCAACAAGTCCCACACCTGCTACTCTTGTTCACCTAGCAACAAGTCCCACACCTGCTACTCTTGTTCACCTAGCAACAAGTCCCACACCTGCAGCTCTTGTTCACCTAGCAACAAGTCCCACACCTGCAGCTCTTGTTCACCTAGCAACAAGTCCCACACCTGCTACTCTTGTTCACCTAGCAACAAGTCCCACACTTGCTGCTCTTGTTCACCTAGCAACAAGTCCCACACCTGCTGGTCTTGTTCACCTAGCAACAAGTCCCACACCTGCTACTCTTGTTCACCTAGCAACAAGTCCCACACCTGCTACTCTTGTTCACCTAGCAACAAGTCCCACACCTGCTACTCTTGTTCACCTAGCAACAAGTCCCACACCTGCTGGTCTTGTCCACCTTGCAACAAGTCCCACACCTGCTACTCTTGTTCACCTAGCAACAAGTCCTACACCTGCTACTCTTGTTCACCTAGCAACAAGTCCCACACCTGCTGCTCTTGTTCACCAAGCAACAAGTCCCACACCTGCTACTCTTGTTCACCTAGCAACAAGTCCCGCACCTGCAGCTCTTGTTCACCTAGCAACAAGTCCCACACCTGCTACTCTTGTTCACCTAGCAACAAGTCCCACACCTGCTACTCTTGTTCACCAAGTAACAAGTCCCACACTTGCTGCTCTTGTTCACCTAGCAACAAGTCCCACACCTGCTGCTCTTGTTCACCTAGCAACAAGTCCCACACCTGCTGGTCTTGTTCACCTAGCAACAAGTCCCACACCTGCTTCTCTTGTTCACCTAGCAACAAGTCCCACACCTGCTACTCTTGTTCACCTAGCAACAAGTCCCACACCTGCTGGTCTTGTTCACCTAGCAACAAGTCCCACACCTGCTGGTCTTGTTCACCTAGCAACAAGTCCCACACCTGCTGCTCTTGTTCACCTAGCAACAAGTCCCACACCTGCTGGTCTTGTTCACCTAGCAACAAGTCCCACACCTGCTGGTCTTGTTCACCTAGCAACAAGTCCCACACCTGCTGGTCTTGTTCACCTAGCAACAAGTCCCACACCTGCTGGTCTTGTTCACCTAGCAACAAGTCCCACACCTGCTGCTCTTGTTCACCTAGCAACAAGTCCCATACAGTAAACTTTCAGTGTATATATACCAAGAGAGATATTCAGGGGGTGACCTTGATAAGCCAAGGTCTCCTCGTATAGGCACCTGTAGCCTTCATAACATAACATTACATAAGCTGTTCATATATCGATTATAATCTGTTACTACCATTTGCCAGGAAAACTTTGCCTTCGTATGATGGCACGACTTTAATGTTATTCTAATTATTTATAATCATGGGGGAGCGCTAAATCCGTAGGATTATACAGCGCATGGGGGGGGGAGATGGAAGGTATTCAGGCTCAATTCAGGGAACTAGAGCAGATCCAATTCCCTAAATCAAGAGCCCCTCACCAGCATCAAGGAACCTCCCTTGAGGGAAATGTTATTCTAAGTCGATTCATATTTTTTACTATGCACGACGTGTAAAAATCGCAATGTAGAATATCTAACCTAAAATAAATACTTATTTCCTTTCTTATGTAGTTAGCGTTGTCTATTACACTGGTCAACAACCAAAATGCTTCCGAGACCAGAGTCGCAATTTCCAACTAATTTTAAGTCACTGATAATAAATATTATGGTTAAAATTGTTTGTTAGCTCTACTTTTCAATATACACCTACGTGTCACAACAGGTTGCAACAGGCTTGCGGCAGTGTGTTTCTTACCACACTCACAGTCTCACTGACCTTCATTATTGTTCCAGCAGTCATAGAAGGTGGTTGTGCTGTGGTGACTTAAAGGTTGTTGCTCTTGTGATGGGCTTGCAGGGCGGATACACCAAGTACTGCTGCTTTCTATATGAATTGGACAGCCATGCAAGAGGTTGCCACTACATCAGGAGAGACTGGCCACCTCGTCAATCATTGGAGTCTGGGATGAAAAGTGTTCAACATCCACCTCTCATTGAACCAAACAAAATTTTACTACCACCACTACACATAAAACTGGGACTCATGGGAAACTTTGTAAAAGCTATGGACAAATCCGGTCAGGGATTCAAGTATTTAGCATCAAAATTCCCCTCACTGAGCGACGCTAAGATAAGAGAGAGAGTCTTCAATGGTCCTCAGATTCGAGAGCTTCTTAAAGATGGTGACCTTGAATCAGACCTTCATGGGAAGGAGAAAGCTGCTTGGGAAGCATTTAAGTTAGTGGCGAAGGGATTTCTCGGAAACAGAAGGGAAGGTAACAATGAAGACCTGGTGGAAAACCTCATCAAGGCTTACAAGAACATGGGATGTAACATGTCACTTAAAATCCACTTTCTGGACTGACATTTAGACTTTTTTCCAGCGAACTGTGAGGCAGTTAGTGGCGAGCATGGAGAAAGGTTTCACCAAGATATTTTAACAATGGAAAAATGGTACCAGGGCAAATGGGGCACAAGAATGTTTGCAGACTATTGCTGGACATTGGCAAGAGATGATTCTTCAGCCCACTATATGCGTCAAGCAAAAAGGCAGATTGTAGGTACGGATTAGTTTAAAACATACTACGTTATAATAAAATAATCAAATATTACATGTATTGTATCTTTTAACCTATAGACAATAAGCATTTTTCAAGGTGATATTTGGATTCAGAACATGAAAATACATAAGAATTAACTAATCTCATTTAAGAAGCATACAACTTTTCAAAAATTGTTGACCAGTGTTACTGAAAGCGAGAGAGAATTCAACGTAGAATCCTAGCCTAACTTTTGTATTCCCAATTTTATTGAGGAAGATGGTAGGTACAATGTTTGTCAGGAAACAGGACAAGTGTTTTCTGACGCGGGTCTTACTCATATGATGACCCGCAGCTGGAGCTTTTGGTCATCTGACTGAGGCCTTCCTCTGGCTTACCGATCCTCCCCTTTAAAAAATAAGTTGTGATTATAACCATTCGGAGTACTGTCTACATATTGAAGAGGATATATGTTAGTGTTAGACACATCTGAAGATTTTATAGACTTTAACACATTATATTATTATATTTAAGCAATTACTGACAGTGATAAGAAAATGTGTGAAAATTTTAACTCTTATTTCCTCTCATTTTTTACGCAGGAAGATTCTAGCGCAATTCCAAAAATAATAAAATAATAAATTATGTAGAACAGGACGATAATATACTATGCACGATTAGGTTAACTAGTCACATGGTCCTCAGACAAATAGAGAAATTAAAATCGAACAAATCCCCAGGCCCTGATGAACTGTTTGCAAGAGTTTTAAAGGAATGTAGAGGAGCTTAGGAAACCTTTGGCTAGTCTTTTCAACATATCACTGCAAACTGGCTTAGTGCCAGCCAAGTGGAAAATTTCAAATGTAATACCTATTTACAAAGCAGACAGGTCCTTAGCTTCGAACTACAGACCAATAAGCCTTACCTCCATAGTGGGAAAATTTATGGAATCAATAATTGCCGAGGAAATTTGTAGCCATCATGAAAGGCATAAGATGATTAATGAATCTCAGCACGGTTTTGCAAAGGGGCGTTCCTGCCTTACGAATTTACTAATTTTTTTCACCAAGGTATTTGAGGAGGTAGATCATGGTAATGAATATGATATTGTGTATATGAACTTCAGTAAGGCTTTTGATAGAGTTCCACATCAGAGGCTATTGAGGAAAATTAAGGCACACGGAAAAGGAGGAGACACTTTTTCCTGGGTAGAGGCATGGTTGACAATAGGCAGCCGAGAGTTTGCATCAATAGTAAGAAATCAGAGTGGGGGCGCATCACGAGTGGTGTTCCACAGGGGTCAGTGTTGGGCCCTTTGTTGTTCACAATTTATATAAACGACATAGATGAGGGAATAAATAGCGACACTCAAGTGTTATGTGGGAAATTATGGGGAAGAGTTCCACAGACACATTCCTGAAATATTTCGTCTGTATAATTTAAGGGGGGCACAACTAAGCAACAATTTATTGTACTTACCAGTGTTAGTTGTACCTCGGAGCCAGGTGGAATTTTAGACACTAAGCTGCACCATGTATCTCCTTCCAGACCACACACTCTTTCCCACCCACAAGTCAAGTCGGGCCTATAAAATATTAGATATGTAAAAATTAATACCAGTAATGCTGATAAATTATATGATAGTGGACCGTATAAGTTGATTCTGGACCCGAATTTATAAAACAGTTGTTGGTTTCACAACCTTGATAGACATTAAGTATGGCGCCTAGTAAATTTTCTCACTTTAATATTAAATATTATCACTTTAACTGCAAATAACAGTGTAGACATTAACTTATCACAATTATTGTGGACACATGCTAATGCATCCCTATCAGAATATATGCATTGGCTAAGGCAATATATACTGCCAATTAAGGGTAAGCATACATTACATATGATGTGGGCTGCACAGATTTGTTGTCCTCTCAGTTTCATCATGCAGCCATATTGGAGCTGTTTCACAAGTTATAAATCTATTTACCACTTCAGAGGTCGCTAAATAAACTTCTAATCCTTGATTCCAGCCGATAAGCCCATTTTCGGCCTCGATGACGCCGGATTAATTACACTCAATCGTATTACCAACGATACATCGCCATATTGTCCGCGTCTCTCTCCTCCGTTGGACCTCCCTCACTCGAAGTTTCTCGAAGGTCAAATCCAGCACTATTTTAACACATTATTATTATATTATTTAAATTTACACATTATAGTTAGTTAGTTCAGACTCTCAGGTAAGGACCCACTAGGGGCGAGGGGGAAGTGGGGACAGAAGAAGAATAGCCGGTGAGAGGAAGAGCTGAAGTATAAGAGAAAGAGTCAGGACTAAACCCAACAGTCTAACTACTTGGTCTACAAAGTACACATTATTATTTTACATTTACATACTTCACATTCAGGAAAATTTTAAAAAATCCACATAAATAAAATGTGACTATTTTTTCCAGTGACCTTTTTCTCCTAGAGAAAATTGAGACATTTTCTGTGACTAAATATTTTGTGATTTTTTTCTTAATTAAAATTGTGACTTATTTTATGTGATCTTTTTTTCTTGTGACTTTTTTTCCATAGCCAAAATTGTGACTTATTTTCTGACTTTTTTCCAGTGACTTTGCTGACAGTTATGGCGGACACACCGTGATTGTTGTGGGGAGACTAGATGTACAATTTAGCCTGGAAATAGTGAGATTAAGGCGCATCTAATATTACCCTCACAAAGATCTAATCTAGAGTGACAATTGAAAGTTAGATGGCGTCTCTACAAGGCGAATATAAGCAGGAACGAGTATAGTGACCTTGTGCTAAGAGGTGCCACGCAGCGGCCCAAGCGTAACACTACTATTAAAATTTCCTCGCATAGCCCAGTGGATCGCTTCTCGTGTAATATCTATTATAAATGTACACCAGGTTGGTGTGAACATTGTACTTGGCCAAACATTTTGTACCGTAAAGTTTGGGGAACCTTACAATACAATGCAAAACGCCAGGTGAGAAAATGGATTTGTATTTTAATTATTCTAAACTGAATTTCCTAAGAGCTCTTGTTTAATGTATTATTTGTTATATAGTAGTCCACATATTAGAGATTAATTCAAGGTAAAATTACAAACTATGCATCGCACATTTTAGCATTGATTTTAATATTTAATATTGTTTCTCATAGGCTATGCTTTTATTAGTGCCCATTCCATGTGAATTATCTTATGCAAGTTTATTTGGGTACAAGTACACACAAGTACAGTTACACAAATTTAGGTGACTATACTTATCATACATATTAACGTGTTAATTACCTAGGATAACCCAAAAAAACAAAACAGAAGTGACTTATTGCCATTGATTCAGAATCTTTGTTATGGTAAACAAAGCCTAGTGACAGCACCATCAAGCCGACCAGAATACAACGCAAACCTTAACAAGTTTCGCAAAGTGTGAGTTTTATCAAGACATGATAAAGCACAATCTTTTGCGAAACGTCGCCTTTAATAGGTATTTCTTCCGCATTACGTGTGTGTGTATGCCTGATGCATACCTGCTAAGCTTCAGACACTGAGTGACATTTACTAAAGGCATTGTGCCCCAGTTTTCATTTTTATTTCACATTTGACAGCTGGTTAATTAAATTTGAAGTCTATTGACTACATGGGGGTTATTAAGGCTTCATGCTACCTGTACATGCTAAGAGTACATTCTAAAGTAATCTGAGAGATGTACACCTCGATGTAAATAGTATGCTTCATTATATTGATATACATTACACTTGCACCTAATTTTGTACATTTGTATGAAACATCTTGCAATAGTCAAATCCCCTACATAATATATTCTCTCAGAGGTGTGTTTCTCTCAGCTTATCTTATGAGAGTTTACGTTATTCCCTATTTTTAAGGATTAAAGTATTATAATCTGTTGGTTAAAAAGTTACCATGTAGCCTTAATGACCCTGGTGTAGTCGATAGGCTTTAAGCCCCATTAAACGCGGGTCACCTCAAGTCGCTCGCGAATTTTCAGTAAAGATCACACAGCAATATTTTCGTGGGATGACTGGTATACCTACAGTGTGTTTTAGGTTAAAATTTCATAAAAAAAATATGTGTATTTGGCAATAATTCGAATACCTACTCGCTTGCTTTTCTCTCTCTCTCTCTCTGTATAATACACACACACACACACACACACACACACACACACATATATATATATATATATATATATATATATATATATATATATATATATATATATATATATATATAAAATATATATATATATATATATATATATATATATATATATATATATATATATATATATATATATATATATATATATATATATATATATATATATATATATATATATATATATACTGTATATATAACTCCTAGGGGAGTTAAATGATAGCCCTAGGCCTATCGTGTTGCGAACAACACATCACGAGCTTGCTGTGTTGCATAAATGAGTAGGAGGAACGAATCTGCAATGTTGCAGATTCGTTCGGAGGAACGTCCTTGGTGGACACTAAAGCTAGAAGGAAGTCCCTCGTCATAAAAAAAATGCATAATCTCTCTCTTGACAAAACAACAATTGACGGGGGAGGGACGTGTGCTAGAAGGGTATAAAGGACTGAAAGAGGAGAAATGAGATGAAAAATATTCGTAAGAAAGGTAAACTTGAAGAGTGGAGAAATGGGGAGTGTATAGGAAGAAAGTTGCTTGGAGATGAAGAATTTCAGTCACTGTTATCATTTGTGCCACTGGTAGGAATTCGAACTTTGTATCTGTTACTGTGATTCGTGATGTATCTGCAAGCTGATTTGTCACTGTCCTAAGTGTCTTTAAAAAATGGTCTCATGAAAATACATATACGTATCCTTGTACAATGAACTTTGATAGCAAGTCCAAAAATAGATTACAAAACGTTGGTAAAGCATGAGAACTGTGTACACGGTATTCCAGTTACTGACCTAACCAGGTAAAGAATAGCGATTAAAAGTTAAAATGACCACAGAGACAATTTAACCCAACTTGGGTGAGTTCACTCAAACTGACGAAGATGCAAGTTAAAAAGACGACCAATTATTGGTAGTACTGCTGATGATTTCGTTCACTTCTGCTTCAGTAAAGACATTAAAGCCAAATAAGACATCGTATTAAAACCTTTTTTCTAAGAGCCTTCCGTGTCTGCAGCCCAGAGTTCCTAAAAATGTGCCTTCATACATCAAACATTTTCGAGGCTCCATTTATCTACCTTCATTACATTGCAAGAAACGCACCTTCCAAATCCTTTAACCCGCAAATTCATCTTTCTTCCTAACTGTCATGTTGCCTATAATGTTTGCACAACCCTCCCCTGAGGCAACGCCAGTCACCACCACCACCGTCACCACCACCCTCGAAACATGCCTCAATAAGCACATTAATTCCAGTTAATGTGACAGCCTGAACAATGCCTATATGCAACATTGGAACACCACCACAAACCACCTTAAGAAATAGAACAATGCCTGTCTGGCTATCCCAGAACTGAGTATATGGAGGAAGTCCATATATCTGTCTTCAACACTGTTACACAACATAAAGCCAGCTTTATTATCTCTTGATATTTTTGCACGAATTATTATATTGAAAAAAACTCGTTGTAGTTGCTGAAACAAGTGTGAGATGAAAAGTAAGAAAGAATTCGCCTCCATGGAAGTACAATACGCACATGTATAGATACCTATACTATTTATACGCGTATGTATACAAGCTAGCTATTTTTAAACCATTGACTAAGAAGACTCCTGTACATTTTAATCTCATTTGCCCACCTGTAAACCAGGAATTTCGTTTCTCTTACTTTTTCCCAGCTTTTCATGAATATATACTGGCTTTTTTTTTTCGAAAATAATTTTGATATATAAAGTCTAGCAAAAGTTGGTTAAAAATCCATGGACAACCAATCTGGTTTTGAGCGGCTTTTTTTCCTTATTTCACAATCAAGCTTTTATCTATGTGTAAAAATTTATTGTAATGATTTTAAATTCAATTATGTTTTTTGTGTGTGAGTGATGATGAAATAATGATTACGTCTTGGATAAGTTAGATGATTACGCAGTTATGAACAGTTGAGGAATATATAGTTAGTTTATTGACTGATTGATTGACTATTACTGTTATTACTGTGTATTGTTATTACTGTCGTCGTGCCCTTGCCATAGGGCTGTAATCAATACTGTCTAAGCTTAAGCTGACGCAGATTAAAGTAGAAAAATAAGGAAGAAGAGTAACCAATCCTGTCTAAGCTTAATTAAGCTGACGCAGATTAGTTAGCGAAAATCAGTTGAAATGATTTATGTCTCAGCCACCGCCGCCATTACTACGCAGCGAGAAAACTCTCTGAGAATGTCCACCTGTTCTTGTTTTCCCCATCCTCACCACTGCCTCTCTCTCTCTCTCTCTCTCTCTCTCTCTCTCTCTCTCTCTCTCTCTCTCTCTCTCTCTCTCTCTCTCTCTCTCTCTCTCTCTCTCTCTCTCTCTTCTATCTATCTATCTATCTATCTATCTACTCTCTCTCTCTCTCTCTCTCTCTCTCTCTCTCTCTCTCTCTCTCTCTCTCTCTCTCTCTCTCTCTCTCTCTCTATCTATCTATCTATTTATCTATCTATCTATCTATCTCTAACAAACAATGCAGGAAGTTAGGTCATGTGTTTTGACACTGCTTGTTACACATTTACCTTATAGTTAATGGTTTAAGAATAGGGGCCAGTAAAAAACAAAAAGACGTGGCGTTCCACAGGGATTAATTTTGGGATCCTTGTTTTGTTTGTTCATAATCTACATTGGAACTCACAGAGTAGCCACCTCTACGAGGATGTCTATTGCTAAAACATCATTCAGAATAACCGAGAGCTGCTTACAGAGAATTATTGTCATAATCTTCATTACTCATCTTGTGGAGGAAATAAAAGACGATGTAAATAAAAGCTGCAGACGACAAAAAAAAAAAACAGACCTAATAATAAATTCGGGAAATGCCGTACGATCTTCAAAATAGCTTGAACAATTTAATGTTGTGATCGGGGGGTGAAGGGGAATGCAAAATCCTAATCCATGGAAGTGAAAAATTATTCTGGCACCCATAAAATGAATAATATAGACCTTGATCATAGGAGATGTGAGGAATCCCAATTAACAGAAATTTGAAGCCAAGATAGCAGTACGTACTTAAATATCTGAGAAAAGAGCCAATAGACTTTTTGAATTTATGTAAAGAAGAATAAGCAACAGATGTGATTGAGGTATAAAATTATAATGCAGGAATAAACGGAAACATATACATGAACTCACATATATGTGTTTGCAGGGGTCGATTCACAGCTCATGGTCCCGAGTCACAGCTCATGGTCCCGAGTCACAGCTCATGGTCCCGAGTCACAGCTCATGGTCCCGAGTCACAGCTCATGGTCCCGAGTCACAGCTCATGGTCCCGAGTCACAGCTCATGGTCCCGAGTCACAGCTCATGGTCCCGAGTCACAGCTCATGGTCCCGAGTCACAGCTCATGGTCCCGAATCACAGCTCATGGTCCCGAGTCACAGCTCATGGTCCCGAGTCACAGCTCATGGTCCCGAGTCACAGCTCATGGTCCGAGTCACAGCTCATGGTCCCGAGTCACAGCTCATGGTCCCGAGTCACAGCTCATGGTCCCGAGTCACAGCTCATGGTCCCGAGTCACAGCTCATGGTCCCGAGTCACAGCTCATGTTAGTTAGTTACCATTGTGTCGTAGGCACATGTCGATTAGACACTAGGCCTGTTGTATGTGTGTGTGTATGGAAACACTTCGAAATGTTTCCGCCCCCCCGGGAATTGAACCCGGGCCCTCCGTGCGTGAAGCGAGAGCTTTAGCCACCAGGGCACCGGAGCTCCTGTGTGTTTGTGTACTCACCTATTTGTGGTTGCAGGGATCGATTCATAGCTCCTGGCCCCGCCTCTTCACTGATTGCTACTAGGTCATCTCTCTCCCTGCTCCATGAGCTTTATCAAACCTCGTCTTAAAACTATGTATGGTTCCTGCCTCCACTACGTCACTTTCTAGGCTATTCCACTTCCTGACAACTCTATGACTGAAGAAATACTTCCTAACATCCCTTTGACTCATAGGAGTCTTCAACTTCCAACTGTGACCCCTTGTTTCTGTGTCCCCTCTCTGGAACATCTTGTCTCTGTCCACCTTATCTATTCCTCGCAGTATTTTATATGTCGTTATCATGTCTTCCCTAACCCTCCTGTCCTCTAGTGTCGTCAGGCCGATTTCCCTTAGCTTTTCTTCGTAGGACAATCCCCTTAGCTCTGGGACTAGTCTTGTTGCAAACCTCTGCACTTTCTCTAATTTCCTGACGTGCTTGACCAGGTGTGGGTTCCAAACTGGTGCTGCATACTCCAGTATGGGCCTGACGTATATGGTGTACAGTCTTGAACGATTCCTTAGTGAGGTATTGGAACTCTATTCTTAGGTTTTCCAGCCGCCCGTATGCTGCAGCAGTTATCTGATTGATGTGTGCCTCAGGAGATGTGCTCGGTATTATACTCACCCCAAAATCTTTTTCCTTGAGTGAGGTTTGCAGTCTTTGGCCACCTAGACTATACTCTGTCTGCGGTCTTCTTTGCCCTTCCCCGATCTTCATGACTTTACATTTGGCAGGGTTAAATTCAAGGAACCATTTACTGGACCAGGCTTGTAGCCTATCTAGGTCTCTTTGTAGTCCTACCTGATCCTCGACTGATTTAATTCTTCTCATTAACTTCATCTGCAAACAGGGACACTTCTGAGTCTATCCCTTCCGTTATGTCATTCACATATACCAAAAACAGTACAGGTCCTAGGACTGACCTTTGTGGAACCCCCCTCGTCACAGGTGCCCACTCTGACACCTCGTCACGTACCATGACTCGTTGTTGCCTCCCTGTCAGATATTCTCTGATCCATTGCAGTGCCTTTCCTGTTATGTGTGCTTGATCCTCTAGCTTTTGCATTAACCTCTTGTGAGGAACTGTGTCGAACGCCTTCTTGCAGTCCAAGAAAATGCAGTCTATCCACCCCTCTCTCTCGTGGCTTACTTCTGTTACCTTGTCATAAAACTCCAATAGGTTTGTGACACAGGATTTTCCTTCCCTGAAACCGTGCTGGTTGTCGTTTATAAGCTTGTGTCTTTCTAGGTGCTCCACCACTCTCCTCCTGATGATCTTCTCCATGACTTTGCATACTATACACGTCAGTGACACAGGTCTGTAGTTTAATGCTTCGTGTCTGTCTCCTTTCTTAAAAATTGGGACTACATTTGCCGTCTTCCACACCTTAGGTAGTTGCCCAGTTTCAATGGAAGTGTTGAAGATTTTTGTTAGTGGCACACTTAACATCTCTGCTCCTTCTCTAAGGACCCACGGAGAAATGTTTTCAGGTCCCACCGCTTTTGAGGTATCGAGTTCACATAACAGCTTCTTCACCTCCTCCTTGGTTGTGTGTATTTCATCCAGCACTTGTTGGTATACCTCCCTATTCTGAATTCCTGGAGTCCTTCCTGTCTCCTCTGTAAATACTTCTTAAATCTCATGTTGAGCCCTCACATACCTCTTGGTCGTTTCTTGTGAACTCCCCACCTTCCTTCCTCAGCCTGATTACCTGGTCATTGACTGTTGTTTTCCTCCTGATGTGGCTGTACAACAGCTTTGGGTCAGACTTGACTTTCGATGCTATATCATTTTCGTATTGTCGCTAAGCCTCCCTTATTACCTGTGCATATTCGTTTCTGGCTCTTCGGCTAATCTCTTTATTTCCCTGGGTCCTTTGTCTTCTGTACTTTTTCCATTCTCTAGTGCACTTAGTTTTTGCCTCGCTACACCTTTGGGTGAACCAAGGACTCGTTCTGGTCTTCCCGTTACTTCTGTTTCCCTTGGGGACAAACCTTTCCTCTGCCTCTTTGCATTTGGTTGTCACATATTCCATCATTTCTTTTACTGGTTTTCCTGCCAATTCTCTCTCCCACTGAACGTCTTGTAGGAAGTTCCTCATGCCTGTGTTGTCCCCCCTTTTGTAGTTTCGTGTGTGTGTATGTAGATTGGTGATGATATCTAACCAAGAAAGAACTCAAAACATCGATTGAATTTTATTTGGAGGGGTTTGGGATATTTGCTGTTTAGAGTGACATCTAAACTGTCGTGTCTGCGCGCCTCTAGCAAGACAGTGATAGTGTGAATGATGGTGAAAGTTTAATTTTCGGGTCACCCTGCCTTGGTGGGAGACGGCCAGCGTTAAAAAAAGTCAGATTTGGAAAGAGATATAGGAAATACGCAGTTTGGCAACAGAAATATTCATGAACCACTGGCCCCGCAGGGGTCAGTGGTTCATGAATATTTCTGTGGTTCATTCTATTTTTTATAAGAAATTCCTTGCAAAAACTAGTGATTAATAAGACAAACAGGCAGAAATTGAAATATTCGAATAACTGCGTGTAAAAGATAGGTTATAATAATAGAAATTTCACACTCTTGTGACTGTGACAATTTAAGTCACCGATACATAATGTGTGCTCGAACCAGCTTCCTCCAGGTGGCAACCTCACAGCTGTACTACGGTGACGTATTAGCTAATGATAAAAGTATTTTTCACAAGTTATATATAATGACGAAACTTGCTTCCATTATACAGAATAGAAGGTGTACTTGATAAAGACATGTAAGCAAAAATTAGTAACTTTTTAAACGTTTCTCCTGTGCAGCAGGCTTTATCAAGTCGGATTTTATAAAGCCTGCTGCGCAGGCGATACGTTGCCTTGCCTATGGTTTCCCATTGCCGTTTGTGTCTTAATGAACTACAACTTGTAAATATTAACACCTAGTCTTACAGAATGGGAAGTTAATTCTCGACAGGAACCACTGATTGAGTCCTAGGTAACCTGTTGACCCATAAGACGACTACCTGGTGACCTGTTGACCCAGAGGACGACTGCCTGGTAACCTGTTGACCCAGAGGACGACTACCTAGTGACCTGGTAGCCTACATGGCAACTGTGACGCAATGGTGCCAGTGATAGCTGCACAACTTGGCACTTCTAGACCGCTGGGAGTTTACAGGTGCAACAAATAAGATATATCATCAACCTTTTATCACTCAACCCGCTCTCGCTCTCCCTCCCTCCCCCTCCATTTTCTGTTTCCCCCCTTCCCCCTCCCTCGCCTTTCCCGCCCCTCCACCTTTACCCCCTCCCCCTGCATCCTTTATCCTCTCTCTCCCTCTGCGTCGGCTGATTCTTGCGCTAACACCAAACGTATAAGAATGTGATTCTCACACGTAGACTGCACTTCATCCATCTCATCTCCCGGCGCAAGTCGAACCTCCTCTCCCTCTCTCTCTTCATCATCCTGAGGGAGCTCTTCCCAGAACAACACCGGCGGCTCTAGTCTTACAGCTCAAAAGAGACGAACTGAGACTTGTTATTACTGTATTTAGATTCAGCGGTAGTCGCGGGACAGGTTACCCGTGTAGCCAGATTTGGTTGGCAAAATCTGTGGTAGGGTGCAACACCACAGCTGCAATATGGCCCATCAGGGCCCTGTTCTGGTGCTTGTTGTGGTGGCCTTCTTGGGAACAACCACAGCCTTCCTGGCCACTCCTCTCAATGCCTCCGACCCCGACGTCGCCTACATCCTCTGCCCGGATCAGGTCAGTCTCAATCACCGGTCACAACGGTCACTAAATGAGTCTAACTGAAATTCATATAATTTTACTCTAAGCTTGAAGAGTAGAATTATCTCAACTTTCCCAGACCATGAATATGGTTTTCCCAGACCATGAATATGGTTTTCCCAGACCATGAATATGGTTTTCCCAGACCATGAATATGGTTTTCCCAGACTGTGAATATAACCTCCAGACTTTAAGCTTGACTTATATGAGACCTTTCCTCCCTATATTATACGTAGGAAAGGCGGAGATTCGATCCTCCGTAAGGTATTTAACATGACTTCAGACGAGACTGGAGAGTATAGTGATCCGGTGTACGGACTGGTCCCTGTCCCTAGACCATAGATCTAACCTATGTGACCCCTCTCTCTTCCTACCCAGACCGTAGGCGAGACCAGGGACCACAAGTGGATCACCCGGGAGGCAATCCGTCGCAACCTTCGTCAGTTCTTCTTGGACAACCCGCCTTCATCGAAGCCAGACTTCAATGTGCCGTCGACGGCCACACTGACGCAGCTCTACTCTGCTTACTATGGCGCCTCTGCCTCTCCTGCCCGCTTCATTAAGGCTGTCAACTCCATCGCTACCTCCAACGTCAATGCCGACTCCGCCACTCAGCTCAGGTGCCTGTCCTGATTGGTAACGTGGATTTTCAAGTTAACATATACGTATATTTTTTTAATATGAATTGTTTTAAAATTAAATTTAAAAAAGGAAGCAGTAGTTAATTAAGTTTTGCTTGCTCTGTCTGTACACCAGGACCCAAATTCTGTCATTTTAAAGTAGTTGTGCATAGATTAAATTCATATAAACACCAGGCGATAAAAAAAAGAAGAGAAATAATCTTGACACAAAAATGCCCATATGTCCTCTGCGTCTTATTTCTGCCCAAGTTATTTTTCATTTTTAAACTAGTTGCGTGTGTCTGTGTGATTTCCGTAATCATTACGTATTGTCTCCAATTGCTTTTTGAGTTTTTAATATTTAAACGAATCACTATTTCCTGCAGACACGACCCAAATATCCAAGGTGACGCTGAGGAGCTACCAGAACTGCAGAAGACGCTGTCGAAGAGATACCCACAGATCCTGACCTCCATCATGGTGGACGAGGCTTACACCGCTGCGCGCTCCCTCCTCGGCCTTTCCCTTCACTCCATTCAGAAGTTCTACTCTCACTCCACCTGGATCGAGCTAGGTCACACTGACATATTGTCTGACCTTGGACTCCCCGGGTACGCGTTCGACGACGTGGCCGGCCCATTAGAGGACGTGTGCACCCCGTGCTCCACTCCTCAGGTAAGTCCTCAGAAGTGCTAGTTGTGAGAGGAAGGGAGGAGGTGTTCTAGGATAGAAGAACAGCGGGATCTGATATCATTTATATAATATTTATATAGAATAAAATAATTACAATACTGCGGCTGGAATACGCAAACAACCCACACGAAGGAGACAAACTAAAGTCAACCGAAACGTCGTCATAAGTTTGTCCCCTACGTGCGGGGTATTTGTGTATAATATTTTTAAATAAATATTGCCTACAAACATTGTTGCATTATCCACTTTATTATCCACTTTTACAACAAGACAGTAAGTAAGCACTTACACTGCCAGTTAGCACTTACACTGCCAGTTAGCACTTACACTGCCAGTTAGCACTTACACTGCCAGTTAGCACTTACACTGCCAGTTAGCACTTACACTGCCAGTTAGCACTTACACTGCCAGTTAACACTTACACTGCCAGTTAGCACTTACACTGCCAGTTTCATCTCGCGCTGTCTTCTGATAAGTACGTAAATAAAGAGTATATATCAACACATAACGTGTGTGTGTACTCACCTGTGAGTGGATGCAGAGGTCCAGTGAGTGTATGTGCATGTTGCCTGTAATTCAGTGATAAATTATGTTCACAAAATGCGCCCAACCCGTACGGCTGACTGGGCAGCCTGTCACTTTCATAAAGCCTTAATCCACCCAATCACGTTGCCATATAATTCAGTCGTAGAGTGTCTGGCTCACAACCGAAAGGATCGAAGTTAAATTTCTGGTTGAAAAAAAAAGAATGAGCAAGTCTTACACCTGCTACTCATGTTCACCTTATAGTAAATAGGTACCTAGGAGTGAGTCGACTTTTGTGTGGCTCACATCCTAGGGTAATAAGTCATATTGATGTGTTTGACTCTGTTAGGTTAAATTTTGTCATGTTTTTGCAGGAATGTACAGGCAACGTGGTGGCCGGGGCAAGTCTGAGCAGTGGGTATTACCAGTACGACGACCCCACTGCTGACTCTTACCTCATATCCAAACCCAGTACAGGTACGTCAACAAACATTATAAAGAAAGACAAAGCGAATTGGAGCTTAAAGAACTGAGGAGACATAATCAGGTCATATAAAATATTGAAATAGAGAAGGCGGGCAGAGATAAGACTGTTTACCACGAGGGAATGACGCAGTTAAAAAGGGGTTACCCAGATGGCTCAGACATCAAGAAAAACTTGCAATTTTAGAGTTGTAAATAAATGAAACAGATCAGAGAGACAATGAAACTTGAACTAGTACACTAATACAGCGGTAGACCTATGACACGAATTAAAAGAGGAAGTTGAAAGTGTTACAACCATCATTTAAAAAAAGAAATTAAACGAATTTTTAAAGACGGGACACCACGAGCATTTGGATCTAACATATCAGTTTAGAAGTTTTAATTACCTCATCTATATATATATATATATATATATATATATATATATATATATATATATATATATATATATATATATATATATATATATATATATATATATATATATATGCAAGACAACCACTATGAAAAATAGAAGAATTCCAAGCGCTTTCGTGACTACTCACATTATCAAGGAACTATAAAAGGAAACGTGAGAAGAAGGCTTATAAAGAGGCAGAATACACCTCACAGTCACATCACACTAACAAAGACAACACCTCACAGTAGCGTAACATCTCACGACTCTGTGAAGAGGAACATAAGAAAGGACCTGAAACTCTTCCCAAGAATTAAGATTAGTTCAATTTATCATTAAATTCTTCCCAAATTTTATTAATTATAAATGAATCCAATTTATATAAACCAAAAGAAATATTCATATTATTTTCAAAACTGCTTTTAATGAAACATGATTCTATTATATTCCTCTCAACCATGGACTTGCTTGATACAACCTTCTCAGCATTTTGAAAATCAATTGGATGGTTAAAGTCTCTCACATGAATAAATAGAGCATTAGAATCTTGTCCAGTTCTAATGCTATATTTATGTTGTTTTAATCTTAGTTCAAGACTTTTACCAGTTTGACCATAATAAACTTTATCGCATATTTTACAGGAATCTTATAAACACATCCGTCAGCATTTTGGAATTTTTATCAAAAGTCTTTTACTGTATCAAGATTTTTAAATACAACTTTGATATTAAAATTCTTAAGAAAGGAAGGAAGGTGTTACCATCAAATTACCGCCCAATAAGTCTAACATCAATTGTAGGCAAATTACTAGAGTCGATTATAGCTGATAACATAAGAAGCCATCTCGATAGGCATAATTTGATTAATGATACTCAGCATGGATTCACCAGGGGCCGTTCCTGCCTAACTAATTTGTTAACTTTTTCAGTGGGGCTTTTGAGGCAGTTGATAATGATAAAGAATTCGATATCGTTTATTTGGATTTTAGTAAGGCTTTTGATAGAGTACCACATCAGAGACTGTTAAAGAAAGTGGCTGCTCATGGCATTGGGGAAAAGTGTTGTCATGGATCGAGTCATGGCTCACCAATAGGAAGCAGAGGGTGTGCATAAATGGGGTTAAATCGGGTGGGGATCTGTAACAAGTGGCGTTCCTCAGGGATCGGTTTTGGGCCCGTTGTTGTTTATAATATATATAAATGACCTTGACGAGGGAATTTCTAGTGATATGAGCAAATTCGCTGATGACACGAAGATAGGTAGGATAATCGATTCAGACGTAGATGTCAGTGAACTACAGGAGGATTTAGACAAACTCAATTCCTTGTCAGAAAAATGGCAGATGCAGTTCAATGTAGATAAATGCAAAGTTCTAAAGCTCGGGAGTGTCCATACCCAAGCACTTATAAGTTAAATAACGTAGAACTTAGCCATACAGATTGCGAGAAGGACTTGGGGGTGATGGTAAGCAGCAACCTTAAACCAAGACAGCAATGCCTAAGCGTACGTAATAAGGCAAATAGATTACTGGGATTTATATCAAGAAGTGTTAGCAACAGAAGTCCAGACGTTATATTACAGCTTTATACATCATTAGTAAGGCCTCACCTAGATTACGCAGCTCAGTTCTGGTCTCCATATTACAGAATGGACATAAATTCGTTAGAAAACATTCAGCGTAGAATGACTAAATTAATACATAGCATTAGAAATCTTCCTTACGAAGAAAGATTGAAGACCCTTAAATTACATTCACTTGTAAGACGTAGAATGAGGGAGACATGATCGAGGTATACAAGTGGAAAATGGGTATTAACAAAGGGGATATAAATAAGGTCTTGAGGTATCTCCCCAGAGAGAACCCGCAATAATGGATTCAAGTTAGATAAGTTTAGATTTAGAAAGGATATAGGAAAGTATTGGTTTGGAAATAGGGTAGTTGATGAATGGAACAGTCTGCCTAGTAGGGTTATTGAAGCAAGGACCTTGGGTAGTTTTAAATTTAGGTTGGATAAATTCATGAGTGAAAGGGGTTGGATTTGAGTGGGAATTGCACATGAGTAAATAAAATTATCAAAGCTTATTTTTTGGGTAGCATTGAAAATTAGGTTGAACAAATATTCTGTTGGTGGGATGGAATGTGAAGGACCTGCCTAGAATGGGCCAACAGGCCTGCTGCAGTGTTCCTCCTTTCTTATGTTCTTATGTTCTTATATCAACCAAGTTTTCATGGTAAGGGAGAACCAACATATTTTTGGTTGAATAAGGTTGGTTGTCCCTTTTTGGATTGTAAAAAGTATTTCTAGCTATTTTAAAAGATTTATCAATTATGTTTCTTGGGTATTTTAAATCATTAGCTATTTCATAAATTTTAGAGATTTCTTCATCTATGAACTCTGGACTACAAATGCGTAAAGCTCTCAAAAACATAGAAGAGAAAACCGACACTTTAACTCTATCTTGATGTGAAGAGTAATAGTGTACATAGGAACAATTATTTGTAGGTTTTCTGTAAATTTTAAATTTAAAATCAATGTTACCCTTAATAATAAAAACATCTAGGAAGGGCAATGAGTTATTTACTTCAAATTCAACAGTAAAATTTATAGAATGAGCTAAGCTATTTAATTTAACAAGGAAATGGTTTATGTCTACATTCATAGGCATAAGGCACAAAATGTCATCAACATATCTATACCACTTAGCTCTATTGGGAAGGATTGTGTTAAGCAATCTTGTTTCGAAAAATTCCATATATAAATTACTAAGAACAGGTGAAGAGGATTTCCCATTGCCATACCAAACTTCTGAGTGTAAAACTCATCATTAAATACAAATTTTGCATCAACAATACAAAGTTTAATAAGTTTAATGATAGTAGGAACTGGCAATGGTAAATCGTAATTAACCAATTCTTCAGATAAGAACTTTAGTAAATCATCAACTGGAACTTTTGTAAACAAGGAGGTAACATCAAAACTAACCATATTGAAATCATTTAAATCAATCAAGGTGCTTAATTTATCAACTAAATCTAAGTTGTTTTTAACATTAAAATTAGAAATTTTTCCAACAATTGGGCTCAAAATATCAACAAGCCATTTAGAAAGTTTATAAGAAACTGAACCTATGGAGCTAATAATTGGTCTAACAGGATTACCAGGTTTGTGTGTTTTAATTAATCCATACATATAAGGTAAAGATGGATTAGTGGAAGTAAATTTTTTTAATTAATTCATCTTTGCCCTATTTATTCATGTGAGAGACTTTAACCATCCAATTGATTTTCAAAATGCTGAGAAGGTTGTATCAAGCAAGTCCATGGTTGAGAGGAATATAATAGAATCATGTTTCATTAAAAGCAGTTTTGAAAATAATATGAATATTTCTTTTGGTTTATATAAATTGGATTCATTTATAATTAATAAAATTTGGGAAGAATTTAATGATAAATTGAACTAATCTTAATTCTTGGGAAGAGTTTCAGGTCCTTTCTTATGTTCCTCTTCACAGAGTCGTGAGATGTTACGCTACTGTGAGGTGTTGTCTTTGTTAGTGTGATGTGACTGTGAGGTGTATTCTGTCTCTTTATAAGCCTTCTTCTCACGTTTCCTTTTATAGTTCCTTGATAATGTGAGTAGTCACGAAAGCGCTTGGAATTCTTCTATTTTTCATAGTGGTTGTCTTGCATATTTTGATATCACCTGTTTACTGTGATCTTTTATATATATATATATATATATATATATATATATATATATATATATATATATATATATATATATATATATATATATATATGATGAGGTAATTATAACTTCTAAAATAATATATTAGATCCAAATCAAACAATGCGCTAGTGAGTAACGTGGTTGGAAAACCAACTTAATAGTCATCCAGGACCAGTAAGTTAGATTTAAGGGTATCAGAAATGCTCTGCATGACCGGGGACTTTCGATAAAGTATGTCGATAATGTCACCTTATCGTATATCATTTATAAATGTATTAGAAATTATTATTATTATTATTATTATTATATTTTTATTGATTATTATTACTATTAAATTTCTGCTACAACATAAATAATTTCCCCTAGTATCTAGAGCATCCTTGTTTCTCTTCATGTTGACTTTATCAGTGTGGAATAATTTATATCCCAGTACGAGGCTTGGATCACCAGGCCTCGTTTATTGCAATAATATCTAGATAAGTAAGACGTATGTGCAGTAGTTAGGTGTCCTTACTCCAGAACGCTTCCCCTGGACAGTAGGTTTCATCAGTCGAATACAGTAAGGTGGAAATACGGAGAGAGCAGAAGTAGTGGAGAGTAAGAGATGATGTGATCAGTCTGTCGACTTTGAAGTAGTTTGAGGTGGTCAGTCCCTCAGTCTGGAGATGTGCTCCACTTCATAGCCTTGCACATGTCATTAGTTTTAGTTTGTCTCTCTCTCTCTCTCTCTCTCTCTCTCTCTCTCTCTCTCTCTCTCTCTCTCTCTCTCTCTCTCTCTCTCTCTCTCTCTGAGGACCAATTTTCTTGTTTTCATCAGTGAGCTATCCTATTTTTCTGAAAACTTTCCCTAATATATGTTAGAAATTTTTGCAGCGATTACCTGACGAATCTTACCTGCACTTTCCCCTCGCCCAACGAAAACAGTCAGATATATTTATGCCACGCTTTGTTATGCACCTAACAAACTTGTTCAAATTTATGTAGTATAAAATAGTGCATTTTTCCTATCCCATCTACTCTCTCTCTACTTTCTACTACTACTATTACTTCTACTTCCACTACCAGCCTTACCACTACTTCCTTTTCTTCTTCTCTTGTTTCCCTCACTTATATGTTCTGGCTCCCTCACTCGTTCGTGTCAGTGTGACTTTGTAAATGATCCAAGTCAGACCGAAACGTCGTGGTAAGTTTCTCACTCCTGTTTGCGGGTTATTTGTGTATTGTTCCAGTCACGGTGTTGTATCTTGTTGTTGTTTATCCTGTCTAAGAACCTCCGTAAATACACTTGACTGTTTTCCTTGTGGGAAAGATACTGCAGTGATGTTGAGGTGTAATGAACTGTGTTGTGTCAGGTGGGAAGTGCAGCCACGGGGGTGTGTTGGACCTTTCCATTGAGGAGGCACCACAGGGAGGCGTTAACAAGGACACGGCCTCTCCCTGCTTCTCCCCGCACTATTACCTCCACGATCAGGCAGCAGAGCTCGCTGTACAGGTGAGTCCAGGTCACAGGTCAGGTCAATATACTGTGTACACATACACACCTCACTGTGTACACATATACACACCTCACTGTGTACACATATAACACCTCACTGTGTACACATATACACACCTCACTGTGTACACATATACACACCTCACTGTGTACACATATACACACCTCACTGTGTACACATATACACACCTCACTGTGTACACATATACACACCTCACTGTGTACACACATGTATACCACATTACTGACACCCCTCAACTCCTACCACTTTCCCGTTAAAATTGAAAATTACAACAGGTAATCACACACACACACACACACACATACACACACACACATACATACACACACACACATACACACACACATACACACACACACACACACACACACACACAATAGCGGCCAGTGAAGAGGCGGGGCCAGGAGCTATGAATCGACCCCTGCAACCACAACTAGGTGAGTACACACACACACAGATGAGTCACAGGGTGTCAGGAACCATTTCTTCAGTCTCAGGATGCTAAGGGATTGGAAGGACGGTAGGGCCCAAGAGGCTAGAAAGGATTGAATCTCAGCTCCTGGCAGGGCCAGGAGCTTCGACTCGACCCTACATATAGGTAAGTACACACCACATGCAAATTTTAAATAATAGTTAAATTAGCTCAAATATAAAGAGTTGCGAAACTATTTCCTTATAATTTATCACATTAAATTTCATTAAAATTCCCCTGACTGAAGCCACAAAAATAAGCGAATTAAAATATCTGTTTTTTAACACAAAAATAGTCATGAATAAACTGCACCGCTGTTGGTCAAAACAACAAGAGTAACATAAGTATCTCGTACATGCTGTGAACTTCGACATTCCCTGACGACATGATTAACACCACCATTAAATGACACCATGATCAACGAAGGTCACACTATACCACAAGACTAACATCCTCCTTCGTCAGGCGACGGACCACTACCTGACGGTGCTTCTGGATGCTATCGGTAACGAGAAGTACCGTCGCTTGTTCGACCTGTACCGCGGGTCGGCTCTCTCCATCGCCATCGACACCACCGGCTCCATGACAGACGACATCGATGCTGTGAAAGCGCAAGTCAAGTCCATCGTGGAGAACACCAGCCCTGAACTCTACATCTTGGCTCCCTTCAACGATCCCAGTGAGTGAGGCGCTGCAGGGAAGATAAGCGGGGAAGAGAGATATAAGGGGTAACGAGAGGTATGGGGAGGAGGGAGAGGCAAGAGGAGACAGATATATAAGATCTAGAAAAGTAGCTGAGTTAAAGGGGCAGCAGAGTTACTGGAACAGAAGGATTAGAGGTGAAAGAGGAAAAGAAATGTCACATGTAAAGGTGAAAACGTTATTATTAATTATTATTACTCTGGTATTAGTATTATTATTATGTTAGAAAAATGTGAGGTAATCAAGTTTCATCCAAGGAAGAAGAGGATATCTCTAATTCCTTGGATCAAGAGCCCTTTACCAGCATCAAGACACCCTCCTGACGGTGCTTCAGCTTGTAACTGACCATACGTCTCGCTCTCTCCCTCTCGTCAGCCTATGGCCCGGGCTTGAGGACAGACAACGCTACTGAGTTCCTGGAGGCCGTGAATAGTCTCCGAGCGAGCGGTGGAATCTCACCCTTGGAGGAGTTGTTCTGGTCTGGTCTTCAGGTAAGACACCGCCATTCTATGATGCTTGGAGATGTTCTGGTCTGGTCTTCAGGTAAGACACCGCCATTCTATGATGCTTGGAGATGTTCTGGTCTGGTCTTCAAGGGAGCCACCACCACTTTGACTCGGCTTAAATCTTACCTCAAATATTCACTGTTGCGTGTGATTGTATAAGTTTATTTTATTTCTATATACGTAACTAGTAAAAGGTGGTGTCCCCTGCAGCTGGCCCTCAGCCTGACGCCAGACTACGGCGACATCTTCTGCTTCACCGACGCTGGCGGGAGGGACGGCGAGAAGATGGAGAGTTGCGTGGCCAGGAGTCAACAACAACACAACAAGGTGAAGATCTATCCTCTCGTCTGTTACCCCTCAGGCTGCGAGCTTTGATGCCGGTTATGGGTTCTTCATCCGAGCAATTGTAGCTACCCGTCCCCTTCCCTGGATCAAACCTGATTGCCTCCCATTTCCTAGTCAATATATAACCCCTACGAGTTTAATGCTTTCCCGTGAATATAGTAACTGCATGTGTTACAGTCGCTTGCACGATCCGAGAACAAATATCCCTGTATCCCATAAGCCCAGCCTCCTCTATTTCATTGATCTGAGAAAGGTATATTCCAAAAGGTCAGTCCTCACTACCTCATTGATCCGATAAAAGTATATCCCATAAGTCCCGTCTACTTCAGTGTATGCAAAAGGTATAGAACAGTGTGGCATAAGTTCCTAATAAAGTTAAATATAAGCAATGAAGATTTTGAAGACAGTCAAAAGAGGAAGATCAGTGATTTGAAAGCTCTGGAGTACTGTACACTAACCTTGTGAAAATTTAAAACGCCATAACAACGCGAGTTTTCAGCATTCCTTAGTTTTGTTTTATTAGTTATATCGTTTCAAATTTATTCACACACTCTCTCTCTCTCTCTCTCTCTCTCTCTCTCTCTCTCTCTCTCTCTCTCTCTCTCTCTCTCTCTCTCTCTCTCTCTCTCTGACGCAATATCTCCATGCCACAGGTGTCAGTGATCTACAGTGGTACCATCCCCAGCGCGAGTCAGAAGATGGTACTCACTGAAGTAGAGGAGTACCAACGTCTCGCTGATGCCACCGGCGGTCTCTTCATCCCCTCAGAGAAGTTCAGCATCGACGCCATCATGCCAATCCTCAGCGAGGGTGTGCAGAGTGCCAGCGTGAGTGTACTTCCACACTTTGTGTGTATTTGTATGTGTGCTCCAGTGTATTCATCTATGTCCTCCCACAGGGATTTGCAGTCATTTTTTGTTGCTAATTTTACTTTAAGATTTTATTTTGCATCGTCCACAAACGTATTCAAATATATTTTTTTCCTTCTTTTAAGTCATTTATGTACATATTTTAAAAATATTTTCACGCCAAGTACTTATCCTTGTGGCACCTCGCTTGAGACATATCCCCCATTAGGACATTTTTCCTCTTATCACTGCTTGCATTTTCCATTGACCTGCCATTCTTTTGCACATTCTTTCAAAATTCACGGTGCTATTTCGTCTGATTTCATTGTTTTCTTATTAGCATTCAGTAGTAATTTCTTGACTTACTCTTTAGGTATTACACTTTCCTTAATCTCAGCTATTTGTTTGATTTTAAAATCCATTACATTTTGTAAACACTGTGAAACTTTCTATTTAATACCTCACGTTTATTCCTCTAGTGATTTTGTCATCATTCTTGATTCTTTGTATTTTGTCTTTAAAATTAATGAACCACCTGCGCCCTTTGTTTCCCTTCAGGTAGATATCACGCAGCTGAAGGACCTCCTGGGACCTGTGGACACCGAGGTGCCTATCGACAACTCCATCAGCGACTTCGAAATCCGCATCGTCGGTACCATCACAGACGCTCTACTGACGGACTTCACTGGTGAGCTTGTGAGGGATATATCGTGATGGAGATAGTTATCTGTGCATCATGTAATCCACTCTCACCTTTTCCATTCCTTACCCCTATCAGGCACTAAATACGACCTCACGGACGAAGCGAGCCTCCAGTCAGACCCGACGATTGAGGTGATAATTTACACCGATGGCCTTAAAGCTGTACGATGGTTGGAGCCTCGTTATGGTGTGTGGAGCCTCCACACCGACTCCGCGTCCTCCTACAGCATCTCCGTCAGCGCCAACTCCACCTTGAGCTTCCTGGGCTGGTTCTCCATCCTGGACCCTTCACCGCCTCATCCACACTACCGTGCCGCAGAGGGCAACCCTCTCATCAGTGAGTAACACGCTCGATTCATAAGTAAACATTTTTCTGCCCTGCTTGTGACACCAGTTAGTACGAAAACCTTCCCGGGCCTTAACTTGAATCCGTAAGGGTCGTAGAGCGTTAGAAAGGAAATAGAGGAAATCAGGTTTGATCTAAAGAAGGGAAGGATAAATCTACTAAGTATCGAGAGCCCCTCACCGGCATCAAGGCACCTCCCTAGAGGAGTAAAACACCCTGTCGTATCCTGCTTGTGTCATCAGTAGGTCAACGACCCTCCTTCACTTTTCTCGATTTATCACTGGTCTAATAGCTCTGCTGCAGCTTGCTCAGGCTTATGCGATTCCTTCCATTAGAACATTGCGTTGCCTCGTGACTGCGACACTCACATTCCCCGAGCATTAAAACAAATTAAGCTATTTACAAAAAAAGTTCTGATGTCTTAATTTTAATTCATCACTGACTTGTACTGAACAAATCCTTTGCCGTAATATTTTATTAGCAAAGAATTTGTTGTCTAATTCACTGAATATTTTTTTCCAAAGCAAATTGTTTTCATCCACAGATACTGTGTATTACATTGGGGTGACGCTGATTGGCTATTTGGAGAGCTACGTCACCGACGTGACGTATGTGGAGTATGTAGACAAGGTGAGAGCTACGAGGACGCCAGTGTTACATGTAACAGCAACCAACCCACTGTACTGTTACTGTAGAGTGCTCAAAGACACTTTGATGTTGTCATACATGATACATGATCTATATAACACGAGAATATTATACTAATGCAGGCATTCATAGTATATTCTTCCTGCCGCAGAGCGGACTTAAGCTGAGAGAGATCCCTTACAACGGCATAGTCGACGATGAATTCTACATCCGCTCAGACCCCCTCCCTGATGAGCCCTTCTACATCAAATTATATGGCTACGTTCAGTCTGGTAGGTCACCCACACACTTATGAAACCACGTTCAGTCTGGTAGGTCACCCACACACTTCTAAAACCACGTTCAGTCTGGTAGGTCACCCACACACTTATGAAACCACGTTCAGTCTGGTAGGTCACCCATACACTTATGAAACCACGTTCAGTCTGGTAGGTCACCCATACACTTATGAAACCACGTTCAGTCTGGTAGGTCACCCATACACTTATGAAACCACGTTCAGTCTGGTAGGTCACCCATACACTTATGAAACCACGTTCAGTCTGGTAGGTCACCCATACACTTATGAAACCACGTTCAGTCTGGTAGGTCACCCATACACTTATGAAACCACGTTCAGTCTGGTAGGTCACCCATACACTTATGAAACCACGTTCAGTCTGGTAGGTCACCCACACACTTATGAAACCACGTTCAGTCTGGTAGGTCACCCACACACTTATGAAACCACGTTCAGTCTGGTAGGTCACCCATACACTTATGAAACCACGTTCAGTCTGGTAGGTCACCCATACACTTATGAAACCACGTTCAGTCTGGTAGGTCACCCATACACTTATGAAACCACGTTCAGTCTGGTAGGTCACCCACACACTTATGAAACCACGTTCAGTCTGGTAGGTCACCCATACACTTATGAAACCACGTTCAGTCTGGTAGGCCACCCACACACTTATGAAACCACGTTCAGGCTGGTAGGTCACCCATACACTTATGAAACCACGTTCAGGCTGGTAGGTCACCCACACACTTATGAAACCACGTTCAGTCTGTTAGGTCACCCACACACTTATAAAACCACGTTCAGTCTGGTAGGTCACCCACACACTTATGAAACCACGTTCAGTCTGGTAGGTCACCCACACACTTATGAAACCACGTTCAGTCTGGTAGGTCACCCACACTTATGAAACCACGTTCAGTCTGGTAGGTCACCCACACACTTATGAAACTACGTTCAGTCTGGTAGGTCACCCACACACTTATGAAACCACGTTCAGTCTGGTAGGTCACCCAAACACTTATGAAACCACGTTCAGGCTGGTAGGTCACCCACACACTTATGAAAGCTTCACACAAATAACCCGCAATAGTTAATGGTCCAAGTCGGACCGAAACGTCGTCATGAGTTAAATTCGCCTATTTGCGGGTAATTTGTGTATTGTTTCAGTCACGGTATTGTGTCTTCTTATTCTTTCTAAATCTTCACACTTTGGATAATCTATCCTCAATTTTCACCTGAGAAATATTAAAGTCGCTTTACCAATACTGTATTATTTTTGACCTGCTGCATACCAACCACTACATTTTTAGAATAGGTATTTTTAATCCTATTGTGGTATTTTATTATTTTTTTTCAGAAGCCACCGTCAGATTCCAGCATAAGATCATAACCTATAGTGGCAAGATATATTTGTCTGGTGCTCCTCGCCGAAACGTTCCCGTCGAAACGTTTTATCCCATAGTTCTAAACAATGCATATGTTTAATCGCATGTAAACTTACCTATTGTTCCTTGTAACCACGAACTCCTACCTCCTTTTGAGTTCATCCTGCGTGCACTCTGTTTGCTCCTACAGGCAACGTGTTCAGTCGCCTGATGACGGTGCAGATGACGCCTGTTGAGACGGGCGTGGGGGTCTTGGCCACCTCAGAAGACCTGTCAGCCCGCCCCGGCGACACTGCCCAAGGAGACTTTATCGTTTTCAACTACGGCCTCAGTTCCTACTTCGCCCTCACAGGAACCGACGATAAGGACTTCCTAGACCAAGTCAGTCCCGACAGGTCAGTCTTCTGTGTGTGTGTGTGTGTGTGTGTGTGTGTGTGTGTGTGTGTGTGCGCGAAAGCGTGTTATGATTACCTAACCCCACTTCTTAACCATATGATTGATTTTGAAAGTTCCTGGCGTCTTGGACCCTGTCGTATGTAGTCTACTTCTACCACTTCCTCGTCTATATTATTCTGTTTCTTTTCCACTTTGAGGCTTAAGAACGATTTCCTGTAATCATGTGGCTCAACAGTTTTAATTTCTATATCTGTTTCCTTGTCGCCAATCCTCAAATGGTCACTTTATGCCTTGTCAAGACCTCGTGAGTGTATTGTGTACTTCCATCATATTTTCCTCTGGTCCTGTCATCTTCCAAGGTTTTTAAGAACAACTCTTTAGTCTCATTGTGAGTTAGAACTATCATTTCTAAAACCAGTCTCACTGCGAACCTCTGCACTTTCTCTAGTTCCTTCACATACTAGAGCAAGTTTGGAGTTCAGGCTGGTATTCCATACATTGTGACAGAAGTGAACTTCACGCTGGTAATGCATGACACTATGACAGGTTTGATATATGACGTATAGAGGGTTATCAGTGACTTTGTTAAGGTTCTTGGATTCCGTTCTTAGGTACGCTATTCGCCTGATGAAGTCCTCTGACAACCAGCTTGGCATTATACTTGTCTTAAAGTTCATCTCCTTCAAAGCTTGTAGCCATTCTCCCTCCAGTCTGCTCATTTTCCGGTTTTTCTTCTTTTTTCTTGATTTTTTAGAACTTCGCACTTTGTGAGTGAGCTTTAGCTCTTGGTCTTGCCTCTTAACGATGGATCGTCTGACGTGAAATACGTGTCTAATATTTTCTGAACCCATGTATGGGTTCGATTTTACTGTGTCATTGTTCAGTCAGTTTCATATCTTACCTTTCTTATGTTAAAATGTTATCTGCTGTCTCTGTAAAAGCGAAACGTTTCAACGACTAATATATCCATATGTTATACATTTGTCCTATTCATTAACTTGTTGGTATTGTATGCCATTAATAATATAAAATTATGTTAGCTTGTAGGTAGGTGAAACACTCAGGCTAGAGACTTCACTCCCACTCTCGTTCCTCACATCCCTTGCAGGGTGTACATCAGCCACAACGATTCGGCAGTGGTGACAGTGTCCTTCGTGGTGCCGTCGAGTGCAGTGCCAGGCACGGTGAGCATGGTGACCCTAACAGCGCAGAGCGAGGAGCAGACACAGTCCGTCAACAGCGCTATCTCCCAGTTCGTTGTCCTCCCGTCTGTAAGTCACACGCTACCACTTTCCATCCCAACGTGATCTCACATTACTAAAATGTTTTTTTCTTCGTGTTACATCAGCAAATTTGTCTTTTAAATAGTAAAAAAGGAAAAGAAAACGATGTCGTCTCTATATATTAGTGTAGTTATTAACGAGGACTGATTTTTCACGTAAATTTCCCTGTCTTCTAATAACATGTTCATTTTTCCACTATAATCTACCTTGTCCATAATTATTATCACATTTGCTTTGTCTGTTTCGTAAGGTAAAGTCTAGAATCTTTCTTTAATTGTCCTCAAAGATTTGTTAAGTTATACCATGAATTAAAGAAAGATTCTGGACGTCACCTTACGAAACAAAGCAAATGCGATAGTAATTATGAACAAGGTAGATTATAGTGGAAAAATGAACATGTTATTAGAAGACAGGGGAACTTGCATGCCTTTTAATCTTTCATCTTGTTTGTGTTCCCGAGTTGAACTGTGTTTCTGTGTGACAGGTGTCAGACGACACCCCACCCAGCTGTGAGCTGACCAGTGAGCCTGACTGCTCAGGCTACGAACTGAATGGCGTCTGTACCGAGAAGACCTGGACCGTTCAGGCTACCCTCCAGGACAGTGTGTCAGGTTAGTGTTACCTTGAGCATGGGACGGGGTGGTCACACACAGTCACTGCTCTCGTCCACTCATTAACTGCGCCGAGTTGTATTATAATTTAGCTCCCCTTTTTACCAAGTTTGTCTTCCTTACTACAAAATCTAAAATCCTTTCCTTCGTGTTGCATGAGTAGCTAGTTTATTACGCACCCAATGCCCATCCTGTGACTGGTAGCGCAAAAGAACAAGATTATAGGGGTGACAATGGGTCTTTGTCAGACCCCACTGAATATATTTACACCATTAAAAATATTACAGTTCTTCTCATATATTAAAGTTTATTCACAAACTAAATCTACACACTACAACATAAAGATAAAATCCTCATGGAAACTCAAGTATCTCATCATTAACCACTGCAAACAACAACCATTAACACTGCAAACAACAATCATTAACACTGCAAACAACAATCATTAACACTGCAAACAACAATCATTAACACTGCAAACAACAATCATTAACACTGCAAACAACAATCATTAACACTGCAAACAACAATCATTAACACTGCAAACAACAATCATTAACACTGCAAACAACAATCATTAACACTGCAAAACTACAATCATTAACACTGCAAACAACAATCATTAACACTGCAAACAACAATCATTAACACTGCAAACAACAATCATTAACACTGCAAACAACAATCATTAACACTGCAAACAACAATCATTAACACTGCAAACAACAATCATTAACACTGCAAACAACAATCATTAACACTGCAAACAACAATCATTAACACTGCAAACAACAATCATTTACTAGATTACAGTCTCATTAAATAACAGTTCACTCGTCCAGCCGGTGCAAAATGTGAATAATCTCAAGATTTTCGATATTTTACCATTACGATGAAGTAATTTGCTATTTCCTGTAAGATTTGTTTGAGCATGTCTCTTAGTGATCATGAGCATGTCTCTTAGTGATCATGAGCATGTCTCTTAGTGATCATGAGCATGTCTCTTAGTGATCATGAGCATGTCTCTTAGTGATCATGAGCATGTCTCTTAGTGATCATGAGCATGTCTCTTAGTGATCATGAGCATGTCTCTTAGTGATCATGAGCATGTCTCTTAGTGATCATGAGCATGTCTCTTAGTGATCATGAGCATGTCTCTTAGTGATCATGAGCATGTCTCTTAGTGATCATGAGCATGTCTCTTAGTGATCATGAACATGTCTCTTAGTGATCATGAGCATGTCTCTTAGTGATCATGAGCATGTCTCTTAGTGATCATGAGCATGTCTCTTAGTGATCATGAGCATGTCTCTTAGTGATCATGAGCATGTCTCTTAGTGATCATGAGCATGTCTCTTAGTGATCATGAGCATGTCTCTTAGTGATCATGAGCATGTCTCTTAGTGATCATGAGCATGTCTCTTAGTGATCATGAGCATGTCTCTTAGTGATCATGAGCATGTCTCTTAGTGATCATGAGCATGTCTCTTAGTGATCATGAGCATGTCTCTTAGTGATCATGAGCATGTCTCTTAGTGATCATGAGCATGTCTCTTAGTGATCATGAGCATGTCTCTTAGTGATCATGAGCATGTCTCTTAGTGATCATGAGCATGTCTCTTAGTGATCATGAGCATGTCTCTTAGTGATCATGGCATGTCTTAGTGATCATGAGCATGTCTCTTAGTGATCATGAGCATGTCTCTTAGTGATCATGAGCATGTCTCTTAGTGATCATGAGCATGTCTCTTAGTGATCATGAGCATGTCTCTTAGTGATCATGAGCATGTCTCTTAGTGATCATGAGCATGTCTCTTAGTGATCATGAGCATGTCTCTTAGTGATCATGAGCATGTCTCTTAGTGATCATGAGCATGTCTCTTAGTGATCATGAGCATGTCTCTTAGTGATCATGAGCATGTCTCTTAGTGATCATGAGCATGTCTCTTAGTGATCATGAGCATGTCTCTTAGTGATCATGAGCATGTCTCTTAGTGATCATGAGCATGTCTCTTAGTGATCATGAGCATGTCTCTTAGTGATCATGAGCATGTCTCTTAGTGATCATGAGCATGTCTCTTAGTGATCATGTGTTTGCACACTCTATCATGACTCATGAAATCGTAATAGCACGATTGCGCACTGGCCTGGAGTTTTACGACTCACTCGCCATGGATTCAAACTCGACCCGTTCCGTGGTTTGTTGTGTAATGGCCCTGTCCACATACTTAACATTTCATGCCACTGATATCACCATACACACTTAACTGCCAGAGATACTTAAAACCTAACCTTCATTCTTACATTGACAGAATTCTTTTAGTGTATTGATTTTGATACTTTTCTCCATAGACATGTTTTAACTGACAAGCTGACAACTAACACACAAACACTCAACATGCCAAGTGCCTTAGCGACAAGTATCTTTAACAAATTGTAACTAACGTTGCATTTTGACGGGTAATTGATCTGCTAACACTTACCTGCTGTCTTCTACTTTCTTCAAACCCCTTTGCTAGTTCTTTTATGACAATGTTTTTAACCTTTTTGAGAAACTAAAATTACATTCGATATTGTCTGTATTTAATGTTAGTTTAGGCAAGTCATCGACTTTATCATACTCCTGGATGCCTGTGTGAGACACAATCCACAAAAGTTTAACTTTAATCACCATTTCAAAAACTTTAGCACGTCTGTTTCTGGCTATATATGTAATCATATTACACTCAGATCCCAGGCTATTACTGCAAGTAATGAGGACTCAGAAACAATTATCCTATATGTAGTTGTGTCTTCTACAAGCTTGAGAGAAATAAGTATGGTAAAGAGTTCAGGTTGTAAGATGGAAACTCAGCTATTAATTATATCGCATCTCTGTATTGAAGTACTATAAGGCTACTTTACTATAATAGCACTTCGGTTCTGGGTAACTTGATTATGAAGGCATATCGCCATTCACTGGATGTTGAATCGTCTTCGTAATAAAAGGTGTCCAGGCGTTGTACATGTTTCTTATTGATCATGAGCCAGCAAGCCCTCTGCAGGTACTCTATTCTGACGTACACCTGCTGGTAGGTCTGGTGAACGTGTACGCCCGCCCTGAGGGACTCTCCTCGTCAGTGGATGGGTTAAACCCTGGCACAACAGGGAACGTGGTTATCACCTACACTGCCTCTTGCTGCACTCCCCAAGTCGACATCATCGGCGTCGACTCCTCAGGCAATGTGGGCAAGTGCGTCATCGATATGGGTGCCCTCGGAGGTGAGTACCACGCTGTCAAGAAATTATTCCCATTCACTTAGGGAAAGTTTGATGATGATCTAATTTGGCATTCTCAAGTTATCACCCCCCTTCAGGGATGAGGAAAGAGAGCTTTGATGCCGGTGAAGGGCTCTTGATCAAGGAAATTGGATCTGCCCTCCACCTTTTTTTATCAAACCTAATTACCTTTTATTTTAGTGGCAAGTGCTGATAATAATAATAAAAGTATACCGATAATAATAAAAGTATCACGCACAAACTAAACTACGAAAGAACAGCCAGAAAGAAATAGTTTTAATGAATTTAAAACTTTTTTTACGTTTTGTAATTCCGTTCTAGGAACTACAGTGTACCTTTAACAGTCAGCAATAAGTCCTCAAGACATGAAGCTAGAGCACTCAAAGACTTTGAAGCCTAGCGTTTGATGAATTCAACAATGGTTTCACTCAAATTTCTCTTCCCCCCAACAAAGGTATGATCATAGATCTGGAGGCGTTATCAGTGGGCCAGACCTGGGTGTACCTGACGTGGAGCCTCACGCCCACCGATTACGAGGTGCACAAGTACTCCATCCTCATCAACGAAGACTTCACACAGGACAGCCGTTGCAAAGATGTGAGTGGTGACAGCTGGTTTTCCAGACTGTGTGTGAAGGGTATCATCACCAGTTAAGCTACAAACAGACCTGGATGAGGCGCGGCTACCGGCTTCTCAGGCTATCTACTAGGAATTTGGGTGAAGTCGTTTCTTGTCTCTGGCTATACACAAGGCTGTGTACTGTAAATTTGAGTAAAGCGTCGGTGTAATAGGAATTTGAGTGAGGTCTTGACCACTAGATATAATCAAGCAGAGTATTCGGGATTCTAGGAATATGCAGTTGATTACACATGCATTATCCTGGCTCAATGTTGTACACATTTGAATAACTTTTGCGCTAATTATTTGTCTAGTTAACTGAGAATATAAACATTGTTAAGTTTATATTGTCAGTTAACTAGCAATATAAACTTTGTTAAGTTTATATTGTTAGTTAACACACACACATACTACATCTGTGGCTCTAGGATCTCAAGCTTCTCTTGTGTTTAAATGAATTTGCCCCAGCAAGTTAGTATAAAAGAGATTCATTAATCTACCCTGCCTGAGAGGGTAATAAACCCTGTAATGTATTACAGAGTGTATGCTACACCAACGTGACCGAGCTGGAGGCTTGTTCGCTGCAGACCTTCAAGGTAACACCCTACTTTACCGTGGCTGGCAGCGACCACATGGGAGAGCCAGCCTACACCAGATGATAACCAAGATGATGGTAACCAAGATAGCAGTTGTTAATTACCATATGAGCACTTGTTCTTTATTAGGACACTTTTCGCAGAGCGTGCTCATCAAGATTCCAATACAAATAGCTGGTTAAGGGAGTTGAGAGTTTTCTAATCAGTCCTTGACCCTGATGTTCCAGTCCATCATCTTGTTAGATGGACTGAACACATCACCACGAGGAGATCTATATCTAACTTCCCCTACACCTTACTATTGTGTTTGGATGAGAAGCAATGTTGCCCTAAAAGTTTTCATAAAATCCGCACGTTTATATGTGTCTAGATTTATTCAAGATACATCATATTTCTTTCACCTTATATAGGCACTTTTCTTTATATAGGCACTTATCTCCTTTTTCGGCAAGAGCGTGTCTCAGTAGGCTTTAAAGATTTCTGCTACAACAATTCTCTCTACTATGTCTTGGTTAGATGGGCAGTTCGTGAGTTTTACTAAATGCAAGATTTTATGACCCTTATTTCCGCAACACTGACGTTATTTGTTCCTCACAAGGAAGAAAATATCACTACCACTGAGTGTAGTATCTATATTTAACCTTCCCCTACACCATAAAATAATGTGTGTTTTAGGAGATGAGCTTAAAGAATATTTGTCCTCTTTAAAAGTTGTTTTTCCATCAAAATCTCGCACGTTAATATATAAAATGTAGAGCTTTTCAACCTAGGTATTTTTTCTTAAATACCCAATCTTTGTGTTCTACCTGTTAATATAACAATCTGAATTACATTACATTAATGGGGAGAGCGTCAGACCCTGGGGTAATGGGAGGCAGTCAAGTTCGATTCGGATTAAGTTCTGCTAGTTTAAAGCTTCTCCGTAAATACTTAGTGCAAGTGGTGATGCTGTACTATCTTCTCCAGTGCCTGGCACTCCCGAAAATGGCGTGGTGGTGTCTACAGGAACCAACACAGCCACCATCACCTGGACGGCACTCGACTCCAAATGTATCAGCCAGTATCAGGTAGGTCTCAAGTTGGTAGTATTGAAATCGTGGGGCACAAAGTAGAACTTAATTGGTACCATGTTATTGTAAGTAAGATTTAAGTGGAACCTGTTTGGACAAAGTAGCATTAAGTAAGGTTGAAGTGTGACCCTTAGAACTCCAAGTAAGATGGAAGTAAGACATGTTAAGTGCATGGAACATTAAATCAGGTTAAAGGAAAACTGAAGATTTTGGTGACCATTGAATGAGCATCAGTTAGGGATAGAGTTCGACTTATTAAGGTACGTAACTCACGAAGCACTTGCATATTTTACAATAAATACAATTATTCTGTATGCTGTCGAAATAATGTAGTTTATTTGTAATAAAACCTTGGTAAGCACAAAAGAAAGCCACTAATTATGCAGTGCATTTCGCAGCAGTGGTCTGTTATGTGAGTTTATTACTCTGTTTCGCCATCGGCTGTCACATCATGCGATATCAAATTTTATTTTTCTTTGTCGCCGGGGAAGACGGAGCATTCCTTCTTCTCCTGTGTTGATCCTGCCCCCGTAGGGCCGAACGCTCACCCCGTCTCTGTTACCCAGGTGTGCTACAAGGCAGTAGATTACCCAGGGTCAAGAGTGTGCGAGCAGACGAGTGCCACCAGCTACGACATGCTTGGGCTGGAAGCTTGCACTCATTACGAGGTGAACGTCACCAGTCTGTCCCCTTCAGGTCTGACCAGCGCTTCCTCCCTCATCTTCGCCGTCAACACCACCCTAGCTCGTAAGTCTGTCAAGTTAATCAACCAGTCGGTCATTCTGTATTAGCCTGGCTGCATTTTTAGGCTTTTAATTTTTTTTCCAATAACCTTTAATTACGTGTTCTATTATTCTCTTTTTTATATAATTTTAGTAATTTAATTAGTAGGCTAGTTAAGTGCTCCCTATCTATTTCCTTGTTTTGTTTTTCTGATAACATTTGTAGTTTTCATGCTGCCCGTCATCTGTGTCATTTCTGTTGACTTATTATAGCTCCTGCTGTGGAGGTGTACAGTTCTTCTGCTCCTTTACCCAATATCCACTCTGATATATTTTCTGGTTCTGTTGCTTCCATTGCGTCTAAAGTCCTTAGGAGCGCTTTCGCTTCTTCCTCTCAATCCGTTCGATTTATTTTCCTCTTGGCTATATGGTAACATGTCCGGCTCACGGGACCCGGGTTCGAGCTCTGGGCAAGTGGATACGTAAAGCATGTTTCCTTACACCTACTGCCCCTGTTCACCTAGCAGTTACGGAAATCATCCTGGGGAAAAGGACTCAAGGTTCACACACTGACTGGCTATCATGAGTTATCCTGAGTTACTAATCCTCTAGATTAATAATAGGAACACAGTCATTTACTACTTCTCCTGCCTTTACTTTCATCTTCCTTCTTAAGTGGTTATGCCTCAGCTTCGGTTCTATTTTAGCATTTACTCGTATATCGTTTTCGGATTGCCTTTCTGCCCCTAGTCTTATCTATACGAAGCACTTCTGTTTAGTTCCTAGTTTTCTGTCATCTCCCTTTTCTGTATGTTTTATACAGTTGAATTTTAGCTTTATGTTACTAATCTGTTACTAATCTTATGTTACTAATCTTCTATTTTTTATTCCGTTATCCTTTCTATATTGTCTCTTCAAAGTCGTCACTGCAGAGCTTAGCCGTCTCTTGCAGTCAATACTTGTCTCTTGATAGTGTCACATCCATGTTTGTCTTCTCTGTCTCCTTACTATGTGATACCCATTGGAGAATACATCATCTGTGTGTGCGGACTTGCATATTTAGAAATATTCAGCACAATTAATTTATCATCAAGTTTCATCAACAATACTACCACCATCTCCACCTTCAACACCACCACCACTTCCAATACCACCATCACCAACATTATCACCACCAGTACGAGCATCACTACCACCAATATCACACATTAACTCTGCTCTTTCTTCACACCAGCCCCTGGACTGCCAAGAAACGTTCAGACGGCCTTGTCACTACCAGACGCCATCACTGTTACTTGGGACAACCCCTTGGAGAACGCTCACTGCATTCAAAAGTAGGTCCTTTGCTGTTATTATTTCCACTGGAAAGTGCTGAACCTCCTGATTACCTCTCATTACCTGGGTAATGACAGGCTTAATCAAAGGAGAGTAGAAATGTAGCTCTGAGTTCTTGGATCAAGTGTTTAACGAGTTTTTCTATTTCTTGTTATCAGACGGAGAGGAAATAAATGGTATAAAATACCGACACAATGGAAAAATAAACACATTAGCAGTATAAAGTGATCCTTTATTGACAACGTTTCGCCCACACAGTGGGCTTTATCAAGTCACAAACAGATCTGTTTGTGACTTGATAAAGCCCACTATGTGGGCGAAACGTTGTCAATAAAGGATCACTTTATACTGCTTATGTGTTTATTTTTCCGTCAGACGGAATATGAAGACTATATTAATCCTTTCGTTGTTAGACCCACGAAATTAACGCTTCACATAGATAATCACTATCATTGTTACTATTATTATTATTACTAAAATTGGTTAATCATTTCTTTATCAGTTTTACTGCCGCTCGTCTACTCTTGTGCTCATTTACTGATAATCTCTTAAAACAATCTTCATTCCTCTCACAGATTCGCAGTCTCCATCACCGTGAAGGTGACCACTGCATTGACGGGGCTCCTGATGGAGCGTCAGCGCGAGGTACACATGGTGGCCGCTGACAGTGACAACACCTTCACCATCTACAACCTGGAGCCATGTACCAACTACACCATCGAGGTGGTGGCCATCTCCTGGGACGACACTCTGGGACCCGCTGTTCAGAGTGACTCAGCCACAGCAGAGACAAGTACGAAGGCAGGGAGGGATAAGTACGGAGGCAGGGAGGGATAAGTACGGAAGCAGGGAAAAGTGCGGAAGAAGGTGTAAGTACGGAAACAGAGAAAAATACGGAGGCAGAAAGGAATAAGGAGGCAAGGAGGGATACGTATGGTGGGAGGAAGAGACAAATACGGAGGAATTGAGAGAAAAGTATGGAGGGAGGAAAGGAAGAAAAAGTACGGAAGGAGAGAAGGACAAGTATAGAGAGAGGGAAGAATAAGTATGGAGGAAAGTGAAGCATTAAAAACGTTTGGCATAACACTGATTTGTTATTATTATAATCGTAGTGAAACGCTGAACCCGTAGGGGTTATACAGCGCTTGGGAAAAGTGAGGCTCTCAGGTTCGATCTTTACGTAGACAAAGGAGACGTAAGATTGTGTTTTGTGCATGAAGGAACGAGCCTCTACCACTCCTTGCATTGAATGGTCCATATGAATTTGAGATGTTGTCGAGTAGTTTTGAACTGTTATCGGCGCTTACTCTGCGATCATGAATACTCTTTCCATCTCTTAGCCTCACCTTCAGTTGTTTTGATTCACCAAAATATTTTACACTTGATCACTGTTTAGATATAATGGAAGTGAATTTGTTGCTCTTTTATACTTTTCATTAAGAGCGTCTTTCCCTTGCTCTCTGGCAGATCCTGACCCCGTGTGGGCGGTGGCGATGAAGGAGGTCACCACTGTATCCATGGAGGTCACCTGGGAGGCAGCCATCACCTGTGTTGACCACTTCAAGATCTGTTATTACAATGAGGAGGTCAGCCTCACCATTCTTCTCAAAACACCTGTTATAAAAATTTATGGATATACTATGTGTACACTTTCCTGCAGCACATTATCGTCTCTCCTCTCTCTCTCTTACTTTCCTGTTAAACTGGTTACCTTTACATCACTGTTTCTACCACAGGAGGTGACCGAAAAGTGCGAGGTGGTGACTGAACCGTCGGCGACGCTGACGGACCTGCTTCCATGCGTCGATTATTTTGTCTCCGTCACCGCCGCCAGCTTCTCTGACTACTACAGTACTGCTATATGGCAGACCAGGAGGACCCTCGACGTGGGTGAGTCCTGCTTCTTTCTCCCTCCCCCCCCCCTTCACCCTGTTTTGTTATGATGGCGAGAGTGGTGATAGCTTCAGCCCGAGATGCTGTGGTATTTGTGAGAATTGGTTGTAAAAGTCTTAACTCTAGTCACATGTCCATGTCTTTCCAGTCAGATTTGCGTTACAGGATGTTTAAATATGGTTTCTCTCTCTCTCTCTCTTCAGCACCTGGTGCACCAGAGAATTTGACAGTCGCCAGTAAAACGGCTCACAGAATCGACATCAACTTTGACCCGTCGTTGGACAACCCACAGTGCGTCGCTGAATACGTCAACTCGATTGTCGAGTTAGACGACGTGACCAAGGCGTCAGAGTTCTCATTCTACCAGCAACGGGGCTACACTTTTGATAACTTAGACGCTTGCACCCATTACGAGATAAAGGTTTGCGCTAGGTCAAGTGAGTTACAGGCAAGTAGTTGGGCAGTAGTTGATGCCACCACGGACGAGGATGTCCCCAGCGAGCCTCAGTCATTCGTGGTGCGAGACGCGACTACCACGTCACTGATTGTCGCTTGGTGGACCCCGGAAAACAACAGCAGGTGTGCCACGTCCTTCGAGCTGGAGTGGACAAACCCTTCAGGCGAGACGAACAGCGAGACCATCACCCCTGCACCTGGTACCTCTCTGCCCTTCGTGGAGGAGATTGAAATATCGAATCTGGACCCCTGCACCGAGTATACCTTCAAGGTGTGGACCACCACTGCATCAGGCAGCGTGGGCCCTTCCACTGTACTTACAGCTTCCACTGAATGCTGACCACAGCGTTCATAACAACATCGAAACGAGAAACCCTAATAGCTGCAAAACCTGTCTAATGAGTTCATGACCTCCAAGTTGGCGTCTACGTATTAGCTAATGATATCTATTGCAAAAAATACTCATCTGAAAAAAAATATAATTAGCTAGTTTGCTAGATATAAGACCTATCGACTACGTGAAGATAATTAAGGCAGAATCCATACTGATAGTAACATCAAGAATAGTTAAATATCTCAGACAGGGATTAAAGTAAACTTCCATTGTATATACACGGTGACACCCTTCTCGGAAAATGTGTACCGTGAGCTACACACTTCTTTGTGTATGTGCGCGGACAGACGCACCTCTTAATTTATGTTCTCTGAAATACTCACCCTTGTGTGTATTTCGCTGATATGTACCTCTTTGTGTATACGCTGGTATCTTGGATACATCGTAGCTGTGCAGTAATTGCCAAGTATTACCACAGTTTTCCAAGCTAGTATTGGGCTTGTTTCGAGAAAACTCCGATGTCGTTGAAAAATATTATTCTCAGAGTGTTAGTCATTTGCAAAGAGACAGAGAACAAACTTTCAAACTTTCCGAATTTTTTTATCGAATAAGAGAGGAATTTTTTTTTCAAACCTGGCATCCTTGATAAATATTGAATTTACATTAATTTGATCTTATAAATTAATTAGTGTTTGAAAGTTTTCACAACAATACTAATAAGAATGCCCAAATGATTCCTGTGTGAGATTCGCTTAGCGTTCTAAGACCACTGACTGCTAAATGTCATATAAAAATGAGCCAATTATTAAAATGAAATTGTTTAAATATCCTCAATAGTTGTGATATCCATCGAGAAGTGTGTAGACGTAAGATATGTTGACTATTGCAGCTGGGGAAGACCCAAGCAAGAATACTTCAGTGGTTGCTGTGGGGATGGGACCCAAGCAAGGATGCTCCAGTGCTTGCTGTGGGGATGGGACCCAAGCAAGGATGCTCCAGTGGTTGCTGTGGGGATGGGACCCAAGCAAGAATGCTCCAGTGGTTGCTGTGGGGATGGGACCCAAGTAAGGATGCTCAAGTGGTTGCTGTGGGGATGGGACCCAAGCAAGGATGCTCCAGTGGTTGCTGTGGGGGTGGGACCCAAGCAAGGATGCTCCAGTGGTTGCTGTGGGGATGGGACCCAAGCAAGTAAACTCCAGTGGTTGCAGTGGGGATGGGACCCAAGCAAGGATACTCCAGTGATTACAGTGGGGATGGGACCCAAACAAAGACACTAGTGGTTGCAGTGGGGATGGGACCCAAGCAGACACACTCCAGTGGCTGCAGTGGGAATGGGACCCAAGCAGACACACTCCAGTGGCTGCAGTGGGAATGGGACCCAAGCAGACACACTCCAGTGGCTGCAGTGGGGATGGGACCCAAGCAGACACACTCCAGTGGTTGCAGTGGGGATGGGACCCAAGCAGACACACTCCAGCGGTTGACCTAGCTAGTGATCAAGACCCTGTGATCCACGACCTGCTTCAGGAGTCGTCCCTCCTGACGAACCATCGACCGCCACTTGTGCAGTCCTTTGTGAATCGTCAAAAAAGTTGTGTGTTATTATTATTTATTCATTCATTGTTTCAACACAAGTGCGCTGAAACCCGTAGGGGTTATTCAGCACTAGAACTAATTAATAGTCAACCATTGTTCACATATATAAGTTCTCCCTTGCGTGTACTCGCTCATTTTGTTCAATAAAATAATTAAAACTAACATTGATTTTAATGCCCATGTTCAATGGCTGATGAGATGAATAATTACAGCGTTTTATAACTAACTTCTTAAGCTATTGGTGATAACAAGCTGTTAAAAAAGACGAGAAGAAACACTTTCACCATCACTCACTCCTTCATTGTCTTTGCCAGTTCAAAATTGCAAATATCGCCACCCGTCCTTCAGAGTGCAGGCACTCGCTTAGAAGCAACACAGGTGTTACAGGGGATACACGTCATATATTTTGATGTCATCCTCTGCATATCCCATGATTTTTTTTAGCTGGAATTATCAAATGAAAGGTTACCAAATTTATTTTTATGCATTATATAATAATAATAATAATAATTATTATTATTATTATTATTATTATTATTATTATTATTGAAATCGTTGATTTTACGCTAAATCTAGAGTGGATTATTGTAGCTTCGTAGCTATTGTTTTTTCCTCTACGTCCTCTTCTGTTGGGATTATTGTAGGTTCCTCACCTGAGGAATGGGAGGCAATCAGATTTGATCCGAGGAAAGAGAGTGTTGGCCCAATTCCTTAGATCAAGAGCTCTTCACCAGCACCAAGGTACCCTCGTCCCTGTGGTACAGATCAAATAACATGGAAAACTTCTTCTGACTTGACGATTTTTTTTATTCCATTTGCAAACAACAGTGGCAATGGAAAGTGAATCACAAGAGATTTATTGCAATCATGCACAATATACTTTACTTTTTTCAACACGAGAAATTGTAAATTTTACTGGATTATATTAACCAGCTCGGGGAAAATTAATAAAAATATCTTTCAAAGGGCAGGTTTTATGTACATATAACATTTTAATTATTGAGAATCGATTACTGACGAGTGTCAGGGTGAGTGTCACTAGATTCCTGGATAACCACTGATATCTACACATTTATATATAAATCAGGCGTAGAAAGATCTACAGGCTGTTAGTGTTTGTGGTGGATGTCTATATGAATACTGGTTATATAGGCCTATATAAACTGTCGGTACAATTCTGTATATAGAAAGCGGGTGCAAATCTATATAAACATGGCTGTTAAGTTTCCTACTGATATACATTTCTAGTGAGCTCTACCGATATACATTTGTGGCAAGGTCTCTTTCTATATAGTACATCTGTGATAAATTTTCTACATATATACATTTGTGGTAAGTTCTCTACTGATATACATTCGTTGTATTCATATTCCTAAGGGACTATAAGACAAATATTTAAGTGTGTCTTCAGTAATGATAAAACAGAAACAAGCTTCAAGGTTTGGAGGTAAGGTTAAGTTAGGTAAGGTTTGTCAGGAAACAGGACAAGTGTTTCCTGACGCGGATCTTAGTCATATGATGACCCACAGCTGGAGCTTTTGGTCATCTAACTGAGGCCTTCCGCTGGTTTACCGGTCCACCCCTTTAAAAATTAAGGTTATAATTATAACCACCAATGCTACTTGGTTTGGAGGGCTTGAAGAAACGCAGAGCGAAGCCACAAGGATCAAATTTGATCAACTCGGTCAACTAAGACACTTATCATGCGAAAGGAACTGAACAGTGTCAGAGAGACAGCCACTGAAAATATTTCCCTCATTCAAACTTACAATAACCCTTAAAGAAAAGCAATTCAAACTTCATTTGTTAAAGGAAACACTCAGGATGAGAGAGAGATTCATAATGTATACCGAAGATGACAACAGCGGCACTTTCCTATACCAGAGGAGACACCATTGTCCATACTGCAAAGAAACTTTGAGCGCTCCACAAGGTTCGTTTAGAAAACACCTAGCATTCCTTCTCACCAAATATACACCCGCTTCTGCAACCCACCTGCGCAGGCTGGAAGCACCACCCCTCTCACAGATGGTGCTTTCAAAGTTTGGGTGCCTTCTTGCGAGTTAATTTTCCTTTCCTTGGATTAAATCGGATTTCCTCTCATTTCCCAGACATGTTAACTCTTTTTCCATAATAATAATAATGTTACCGTTCAGAGTAGGGTTTGCACAGCTAGCCTACGTAGAGTTATTTGTTATATATTAATGTACCTTCAACTTAAAAGTGTATTTACATCCAAATTTATCCTCTTAATGTAAGTGAATCTATATAATCTCTAATGGCTATAAAATTTGTAAGGCATGAGCATAATCTGTCTGTACGAAGCCAGGCATAAATATAACAAAATCATATACGTATGTTAAAGTCTGAATCCATTATGTATGGATTCCATCTTGTTAACCTTTGAACAATACTTGATAGAAAGTATGACTTGTCTCAAGTACTTATCATATTTAACTATTTTTTTAAAACGCCGTCAGAACTGTTCTCACATCTTGTATTATTATGGACAAGATTGTGAAATTATCAAAGAATTTATGGACATTTTGTATACAAATACTAAAAAAATAAAAATACTTCAGCCATAATAATACTATATTATTACCAGGAATTTTTTTCCGACTACAGGAAAGGCGTAACTTAGTTATAAAATCAAACCAATGCCATCTTATCTGAAACACTTCAGTTTAACTATCACAGACAAGGATACTGTTTGTTGGGTTAACTATAAGTCTTAGTGTAGGAGTAATTAGGAAACTGAGATATTATACTGGCATATAGGACACTTGTGGGATTCCTTGAGACACCGACGTAAACAATCAGCATGGAAGAAGTGTTGGCACTGTGTTATGCGAGCACATGACATGTGTGTGAGACAGATGGCGCATACATCATCGTGGTCCCTCACCTCGCAACGACTGGCAACGCGATACCCTGCCAGTGTTGATAGTTCCTTATTCAGAGGCTCTAAATACCCCTCCCTTAGCTCCCGATATTTAATGCGGATGTTTGTGAAGCTAGAGAGGAAGATGAGTCGTAAATTGCCGGTAAAGACGCAAATAACAGTAATTATTGATGATAAAAAGATATGAAAGGATAAGAGAATTGCCGGACAGTAGAAACTCTCCATGCTCTCAAAGTACTCAAATTTCCTATTGTCCAGCCAAGTTGTGAACATTTCAGTGAAGACTTTCTCGGTGGAAATGAAGTAGATGCCGGTGATAAGGAGGTAACCGGTGGTCGGAGAGTAGTTTTTGAGGCCCTTTTCCAAGCCAAAGACGAGGAGCATGAAGACGACGGTGATGATGAAGGTGATGGCCTTAGTCCACTCGAGTACGATCTTGGTGGCAGAGAGGGCTAGATGGCGTACAGTGGACGTCCTTGCAATATTCACGTACAAAGACCAGTCCTCCCGTTCCACCAGTTCCTGAGGTACGCAGGAATGGATCAGTGCGTTTATGGGTTTTAATAAATAGCAACAACCAATACATTTGTTTAGCGTTTTCGTACAAATATATGGCATCAACGTAATTAATACGTTAAAAATGCGTTTGAATTGCGTTATATCCCCATCAAAACAGGTAAAAATCTCCCAGATGATGGAAAATCCTTGTTATACATAGATTTCCTCTACCGTGTTAACTAAATATCTGACCTTGAACTGCTGTATTAAAGTTAACTCAAGCGAATGAACATCAGTCATAATGAACGCAGTTTATCTAGACACTGAAAACAAGTATATAATTTAAAGCCCTAAAATAACAATTGACACAAAGATAAACAGCTCACCGCGGAATGTTCACTTATAGGATGAGTGACGCTGCCCAGTATGTTCGGCTCTTGGGGCAAAATATCAAAATCTTTATTTACATAATTACCATTCTGACGCTGTGCACTCATGAGAACATGGGTATTCCGCCTCACCTTGACGTAAGAAACAGAGTAAGCCACCACGTTGAAGAACAGGAGAGTGTACAAACTTGATAGTCGCTGGTTCGTCATGAGGACACGGTCACACATGCTGAAGAACACAAGCTGTGGATAAGAAACACACAGTTTACCTGGAACACTTCTCATCGTTAGAAGACGTATCTCTAACAATGACATGAAAATATTTAGAAAATAAAAGAAGAGGAGCACTGGGTTAATTCAACCCACACCCATCCGTTCTCACATTATATTTGTTTAACCTATTTTTTTAAGTCTACCTAAATTATTATTAATATATTTTGAAAATCACTGAACCCGTGAGTGGTTAGTGATGGTATGAGAGTATGTTTCACTCGTAAATAAATCTGCTGCCAAACCAGTGTTCTATCCTTCGTAAATCTGAACTGATCCATAATTGCGAGCTCTATCTTGGTTAGGTATTTTCAGCACTTTATTTATATCCCTTTTATTTATTAATATTTTCCAATCATATTCCCCCTCATCCCTCCATCCTCCCTCTCACCGCCTCGACGATCATCAGTCTTTTCAGTCTTTGTATGAAAAATCTTCTGCGTGTTTCCAGCTCATTTACATTCATTTTGTAATACAAAAACAGAAACTGTGCCAGTCAAGGCGAGGCTTTTTCAAAAATTGGTTGAATTATAACCATGTTGCTCCTCAAACTGAGCTTGCTGACGCTTCTTTTGACTGACCTTACATAGGATGGATAGAAGGCCTGGTCTGGGACCGGGCCGTGGGAGAGCTGCCCCCGGAAGCATCCTTTAGATACATTGTATTAATTTTAGCAATGTTAAGTTAGGTATATATTAAAGAAACCATCCAATGGCTTTACATTATTCAGGGATCAGAAAGTTATTCAGTTTTAATGAACACATTGGTAAAGCAAGTCACTAGTGACTGACCTTTATTTTTATTAGCTCTATAAATTTTATTTTTCTAAATTTCCTTTGCATCCTGTGTGAAGAAATATAATAGTACATAGTTTTTTAATATATAGTACAAGTTTGTCATTATGCTTGGAGATAGGTTTTAGTGCAACTCTCTTTTCACAGTATTTAGTAGTATATATATATATACTAGTTCTTAAATCTGGAAAATCACTTTACGATCGATTTTATATTCTCTTGCTTCTTTAACTTCACATTCTTGTTTGACTTCGGCTATCACTTGCAGACTTCAGTTACCCCTAAACATATTGATTCTAAATGTCCCCTTCCCCCATCCTATCCTCGCGATACGCCTTATATATGACCAAAGAAAAAACATTAGTATGAGGTAAGACTCATGGTCGTATTCCTCAACCAGAGTTCAGTGTCTGTGTTGCTACTGTAGCCTCAACCCACCTGGTTGACCAAGATGGACGTTACTTTCATCTTCATATAGAGTGTTTCAAACCCCAGGATCCGTCGTTTGATCCTCAGCACCACCCGTCGTGCGAACACCAGCCATCTGCTGCTGCTGCTGCTGCTGCTGCTTCCTCCTGCTGCCTCTCCTGAGATCCCTGTGTATGATAGTCACAAAAGTAATGAAATATACAAGGTTAGGTAAGGTTTGTCAGGAAACAGGACAAGTGTTTCCTGACACGGGTCTTTAGACATATGATGACCCGCCGCTGGAGCTTTTGGTCATCTGACCGAGCTTCCGCTGGCTTACCAGTCCACCCCTTTAAAAACTATTGTTATGATTATAACCATTAGTAATTAAAAAATATACAATAAAACGAAAATGTTAAAGCTAAAGGGAAGGATGTAGCTCTTATACGCTCAAATTATAAAAGTTGTGTGCTACTGCCACATATAACGTATTTTTATCGTCTAAATAAGTTAATGTGTATTTTTCACTTATTTGACTTCCTGGTAAATTTACAACGTCTTCGTTATACAAGCTGAAAATTATTTCTAGAACTAATATTAAAAAAAAACAGACCAGTTATCCTTCTTACCGACGTGATGCTGGTCGGCCATCTTGGCCAAGCAGCCACAAAGACACACCACAGAGGCTGTGAGGGCACTTATCATGCCCACGCCCGCCAGGTGGGCACCCTGCTTCTCCGTCCGCGCCGTCCACGGCAGCAACACCACCACCACCAGTGTTATACCTGTGAAGACAGTGTGAATGAAAGGTGACCAAGATGGCAATGTAGTACCTTTACTGCTAGCGCAAGAGGTGTAACAGTTGCAATGAAACATGCATAGCTCTTCACCCACCTCGAGATCGAACTCGGGTCCTTCGGTTGTGAGCCGAAGGTTCACAACACAAGACGTGTGACCTGAAGTAGTGAGTTCGAAAAAAAGAAATTTTGATCTTTAATTCGGCAGTGAATTTACACTTTCGCTTAGGCACTGTGCTCAAGGGAACTAAATTAAGAACACTGGAGAAAAGCCTAATGGAAAGAAATCATCACTACACTCAGAAAAAACACAACAAATAGCAAGTCTTTCGTCTTTTTTAATGTATTCACGGCAGACATTACTTTCCACTTGCCTGAGGTAAATCATTTGCAAAATATATATTTCCATCGTTATCAAAATTTATAAGAGAATGGCACTATGAGTTACGTTCTTCCATAACTTTAATGTGTAATTTAAATTATTTCTTGTTCTTTATTCTCTCTATCATTAAGTGAGGAAGCACTAAGCAGCTCATAATTTCAGATCCTGCATGTATTGATATAATTATTGGCTCTTAGTTCCCTATCATTGACTGGTCCTCCGATTATAATTATGGCCAGTGTGACGCATCAACCATCTAATATATATATATATATATATATATATATATATATATATATATATATATATATATATATATATGTGTGTGTGTGGTGCCGAATAGGTAAAACTTGCGATTTTGGCTTAAATAACAACGCTCTTCTTGCCGAATAAGGCAAGCGAAAATGTGTGTATGCAAATATTTTGCAAAAATCATTCTGAACATAACGAAAAAATTACATTTTATTGTGTTTGTTTATTATTAAATTATTGTAAACTTAGCAATATAAATATATTTAGCAACTAAATATATTTAGTTGGATTAGGCTAAATTAAATTGCGCTTGTTATAATTAGGTTAGGTGTGTTTCCTAATGTTCTTTTACTACAACATTATTAATATTTACATTAACAAAAATGAAATATATGTATATATATATATATATATATATATATATATATATATATATCAACAGCAAGTCACGTCCTAAAAACCATTTGCCTCCATTTGCTCCTATCTAACACGCTCACGCATGCTTGCTAGAAGTCCAAGCCCCTCGCACACAAAACCTTCTTTACCCCCTCTCTCCAACATTTCCTTGGACGACCCCTACCCCGCCTTCCATTCACTACAGATTTATATACTCTTGAAGTCATTCTATTTTGTTTCAGCCTCTCTGCATGTCCGAACCACCTCAACAACCCCTCCTCAGCCCTCTGGATAATAGTTTTGGTAATCCCGCACCTCCTCCCAATTTCCAAGCTACGAATTCTCTGCATTATATTCACACCACACATTGCTCTCAGACATGACATCTCCACTACCTCCAACCTTCTCCTTGTTGCAACATTCACTACCCACGCTTCACATCCATATAAGAGCGTTGGCATAACTATACTCTCATACATTCCCCTCTTTACTTCCATGGACAAAGTTCTTTGTCTCCACAGACTCCTCAGTGCACCACTCACCTTTTTCCCCTCATCAATTCTATGATTCACTTCATATTTCATAGCCCCATCTGCTGACATGTCCACTCCTAAATATCTGAATAAATTCACCTCCTCCATACTCTCTCCCTTCAATCTGATATCCAATCTTTCGTTACCTAATTTTTTTGTTATCCTCATCACCTTACTCTTTCCTATATTTACTTTTAATTTCCTTCTTTTACATACCCAACCAAACTCATCCACCTACCTCTGCAACTTCTCTTCAGAATCTCCCAAAAGCACAGCATCATCAGCAAAGAGCAACTGTGACAACTCCCACTTTGTGTTAGATTCTTTATCTTTTAACCGCACACCCCTTGCCAACACCAGACCTTTCACTTCTCTTACAACTCCATCTATAAATATATTGAACAGCCATGGTGACGTCACACATCCTTGCCTAAGGCCTACTTTTACTGGGAAATAATCTCCCTCTATCCTACATACTCTAACATGAGCCTCACTATCCTCGTAAAAACTCTTCACTGCTTTCAGTAACCTTCCTCCTATTCCATACATTTGCAACATCTGCCACATTGCCCTCCTATCCACCCTGTCATATGTCTTTTCCAAATCCATAAATGCCACAAAAACTCTTTACCCTTATCTATATACTGTTCACCTATATGTTTCACTGTAAACACTTGGTCTACGCACCCCCTACCTTTCCTAAAGCCTCCTTGTTCATCTGCTATCCTACTCTCCGTCTAACTCTTAATTCTTTCAATAATAACTCTACCATACACTTTACCTGGTATACTCAACAGACTTATTCCCCTATAATTTTTGCACTCTCTTTTGTCCCCTTTGCCTTTATACAAAGGAACTATGTATGCTCTCTGCCAATCCCTAGGTACTTTACCCTCTTCCATACATTTATTAAATAAAAGCACCAACCACTCCAAAATTATATCACCACCTGCTTTTAACATATCTATCTTTATCCCATCAATCCCATCTGCCTTACCCCCTTTCATTCTACTTACTGCCTCACGAACTTCCCCCACACTCACAACTGGCTCTTCCTCACTCCTACAAGATGTTATTACTCCTTGCCCTATACACGAAATCACAGCTTCCCTGTCTTCATCAACATTTAACAATTCCTCAAAATATTCCCTCCATCTTCCCGATACCTCTAACTCTCCATTTAATAACTCTCCTCTCCTATTTTTAAGTGTCAAAGCCATTCGTTCGATAGGCTTCCTCAACTTATTAATCTCACTCCAAAACTTTTTCTTATTTTCAAAAAAATTTGTTGATAATATCTCACCCACTCTCTCATTTGCTCTCTTTTTACATTGCTTCACCACTCTCTTAACTTCTCTTTTTCTCTGCATATACTCCTTTCTCCTTGCATCACTTCTACTTTGTAAAAACCTCTCATATGCCAACCTGCTAATTTTTTCTTCCTTACTACTCTCTTTACATCATCATTCCACCAATCATTCTTCTTCCCTCCTGCACCCACTTTTTTGTAACCACAAACTTCTGCTGAACACTCTAACACTACATTCTTAAACCTACCCCATACATCTTCGACCCATTGCCTATACTCTCACTAGCCCATTTATCCTCCAATAGTTGTTTATATCTTACCTTAACTGCCTCCTCTTTTAGTTTATAAATCTTCACTTCTCTCTTACTTACTGCTTCTATTTTCCTTGTATCCCATCTACCTTTTACTCTCACTGTAGCTACAACTAAAAAGTGATCCGATATATCTGTGGCTCCTCTACAAACATTTACATCCTGGAGTCTACCCAACAGCCTTTTTTCTACCAATACGTAGTCCAGTAAACTACTGTCATTACGCCCTACATCATATCTTGTATACTTATTTATTCTCTTTTTCTTAAAATATGTATTACCTATAACCAAACCTCTTTCTATACAAAGTTCAATCAAAGCCCAAAGGGCCCCCATTATCATTTACACCTGGCACCCCACACTTACCTACCACACCCTCTCTAAATGTTTCTCCTACTTTAGCATTTAGGTCCCCTACCACAGTTACTCTCTCACTTGGTTCAAAAGTTCCTATATACTCGCTTAACATCTCCCAGAATCTCTCTTTCTCTCTCTGCTCTACACTCCTTTCTTCTCTGGTACATACCCACTTATTATGACCCACTTTTCGCATCCGACCCTTATTTTAATCCACATAATCCTTGAATTTATACATTTATATTCTCTCTTCTCCTTCTATAACTGATCCTTCATCATTATTGCTACCCCTTCCTTAGCTCTAACTCTCTCAGATACTCCTGACTTAATCCCATTTATCTCTCCCCAGTGAAACTCACCTACCCCCTTCAGCTTTGTTTTGCTTAGAGCCAGGACATCCAACTTCTTTTCATTCATAACATTAGCAGTCATCTCTTTCATCCACACTACATCCACACACATTCAAGCATCCCAGTTTTATAAAGTTTTTCTTTTTCTCGTTTTTACTATTTTCTACAGAAGGGGTTACTATTGTTCCCGGCATTTTAGTCGCCTCATATTACACGCATGGCTTATGGAAGAAAGATTCTTTTCTACTTCTCCATGGAGAATAGAGGAAATAAAGAAGAACAAGAACTATTAAGAAAAAGAAGAAAAACCTAAATGTGTTTATGTATATATAGGCATGCATGTGCATGCCTGTGTAGTGTGACCTAAGTGTAAGTAGAAGTAGCAAGAAATACCTGTTATCCAGCGTGTTTATAAGACAGAAAAGAGGGACACCAGCAATCCTACTATCATGTGAAACATTTACAGGTTTGTTTCACACTCACTTGGTAGGACAGTAGTACCAGCCTTTATATATATATATATATATATATATATATATATATATATATATATGTGCAAGACAAACCATTGGGGGTGGAAATCTCATTGCGTCATCAGGAGCTATGCAATGTTGCAAGAGAGCAACTAAAGCAGGGAGAGAGTTCTCAGACAAAGAGCACATTCTATTCCTTTCTTTTATTATTTAAAAAGGTTACACAGAATAATAGCAATCCACGTGTATAGTATCCAACGAAAAACGTATTTTCTCAAACCACATGACCTGTTAAAAACGACTTGAAAAAGCTTGGGGCTGGCTATTATATCTTATAATTTCATACTTGACATCTCAAAAACCCTCTTACCCCATATGGGGAGTAGGGGGATGGTGGTATGGTGGGGTTGGCACCCACCACTGACCACATTCTAAGGGAAACCGTGGCTGGTGACACATCCACACTAAGCTGAGAACTCTCCCTGCTTTAGTTGCTCTCTTGCAACATTGCATAGCTCCTGATGATGCACTGAGAAGTGTGAAAGTACTTGAGCTAAAGATTTCCACCCCCCGTGGCTTGTCTTGCATAGTTAAGATCGCGCGTCTGCAATTGTTTGCATATATATATATATATATATATATATATATATATATATATATATATATATATATATATATATATATATATATATATATATATATGTATATATATACATATAAAACATGACTTACCAATGAGAAGTCGCCCACATAGGGGTGGCCTGGTCCGCAATGGCCGCCACCCACTGGAGAGGGCGGCCTGCAGGAAGGTGGGTGGCAGGGCGGCCACTCGCCTCCGACGCTCCCACGAGGTATACACACGGAAGGCGGTGCGGAACCACCCAGCCATCCCCCGTCCACAACCAACCAACTAATCTTCTTCCTAATCTTCTGTTACCAGCCACACCCCCTCCTACCAAGACTCTCGGCTCACTTCATGCCCATCATCAGATCCACGGCGCCTGTGAGATAAACCTTCAAGTGATTAGTCAGTTTAGGGTGAAAGTAGAGACGTGCCCAGTATCATAACAAGGGACTTTCACAGACTCTTAGCCATCGAGAATACACAAATAATCTGTACATAGGTGAGAGAATCTTACGACGACGTATCGATCCGACTTGAACCTTTTACGAGTCGCAATGCGACTTATAAATGGTCCAAGTCGGACCGAAACGTCGTCTTAAGATTCTCTCTCCTATGTTCGGGTTATTTTTATATTGTTTCAGTCACGGTATTGTGCCTTTATGTTCTTCGAGAATAATTTGAAACATGAACAATGTCAGGGACTTTTCCCTGAGGCCGCATGCGGCGGATATTAGGATAATCAATTGAGTAGACATCCAAAGTCATAATAAATTTAAAAAGGAAAAAAAGTGCTTCCTAAGTTTAACACATATATAAAGTTTTATTATTATTATTATTAACCAGAACCCCAACCCTAACCTCTTAGCCCCCACCCCAGACACACTCAAAACCTATCAATCAATCAATCACACTTCATCACTTTATGATTACGTATTTGTAGCAGTGGGAGAACACCCATGTTCCATTTTTATCACCCAAAATTCTTCACTGACAGTTCATTACCTTTGTAACTTGCTCAGCTATCATAACTTTGGGGTCCAGTCCCTGGACCCATTATGTACCTCTGTAATCTTTTGACTACCGCCCACAGGATGGGTATGGGGTGCATAATAAAGATATCAAACTAAACTGATATAAAAAAATGCTTCAGTCCTAATAGAGGATAGTAAGGTGAACTATTTGTTATAAATATAATGAGATAAATACTCCTCTCGATAAATGTATAACTCATACTGGTTTAGTGCATGACTTTTAATATACATGAAGCCTGCTGTATATATATATATATATATATATATATATATATATATATATATATATATATATATATATATATATATATTCCTGATTGTGTGTCCAAGTTATTGTGTGATTACCTACTTGAGCTGACAAGAGTGGTACTGTTTTCGTGGTACGGATTTGGTAATTATATATTTTTTATACGAAATAAATCACTCTTTTTTTTGTTGTTGTTGTAAATTAAAGCTTTGATTCTTCGTTTCAACACATTTTTTTATTTAGTTTATAACTCTGGCCTCTTGTTCTCCCTGTATATGGTGCTGACGGGGGAATGTTGTAGGAGATGGGAAGGTGTTGGAGAGGAAGAAAGTGGAGGCTGGAGAAGACAGGAAGGTGTTGGAGAGGAAGAAGGTGGAGGCTGGAGAAAACAGGAAGGTGTTGGAGAGGAAGAAGGTGGAGGCTGGAGAAAACAGGAAGGTGTTGGAGAGGGAGCAAGTGGATTTTTGAGGAAGCAGGTGGGTGTTAGAAGAGGCAGGAAGGTGTTGAAGAGAGAGCAGGTGAGTGTTAAGGGTAAAGGTGGAGGAGGCAAGCTAACATGAGTGACTTCTGCTACTCTTGTCCCCTTTCGCTAAAAAATACAATTCAAACTCAGTCCAACACACAGCACTGACGGCTGAAACTGGCGACTTCTGTTGTGGGAGGCGACCGTGAAAGGAGACTGCGGCTGCAGTTGACAGCAGCAATTAGTGTTGGTGGCGTTGTAATGTCCTACACTGTCACTCTCACCTGGTCCCACGACTACACTACCACTTCCGGTGTCACGACACAAGACGGACGTCACTCACAGATACGACGCACACCTCCCTTACTCCCACATACAGCCTCCTCATCAAATAGAATCTTTGGAAACAGCTACTGTGTACCGCTTGTTCTGACTTTGTTCTTTTCAGTATGGTCTCCAAGTTCTGAGGAGTAGGAGCTACCGAGGCTCAGGTCAGACCAGGAGAGACGCAGGTCGCAATAAGAGATATACAGGTACCTCAACACATCATCACAACACTTATGCCAGAGGAACTACCTGACTCTATTGCTCTGGCGTTCAAATCCTCGCCACCTCATGAAGACACTCCTCTTTAAAAATACATCAGCACAAACCCATACACATACAAACATATATATTGGAAAATTGTGAAACATAAAAGAAAATATTTCTATAGTGGGATGCATCTTGTAGGCAGGTGCTGAGTGAATAATTGTGGAAATACGAAGGAGAATCTGAAGTCAAGTGTAGGCATGGAGATGCCTCCGCCACGGAGCCAAGGGCCGGGTGCCAAGACATGCAGGTGTTTACCCACAGAAAACGGGAGGAGGGTGGCGATACTGGCACTGATCGAATCCCCTGTTGTTGCTGGTGTCTTGTATAGCTGTTGCTGGGCACCTGTTGCTTCTTACTGCTACACGTGGCTGAGCCACAATGGCTTTTCAAATTGGCATAGCATCATCCACACACACGCACGCACGAACACACACCTGTGTGTGTGTGTGTGTGTGTGTACTCGCCTATTTGTGGTTGCAGGGGTCCTCTCTCTCTTCCAGCTCCATGAGCTTTATCATACCTCGTCTTAAAGCTATGTATGGTTCCTGTCTCCACTATCTCACTTTCCAGACTATTCCACTTCCTGACAACTCTGTGACTGAAGAAATACTTCCTAACATCCCTTTGACTCATCTGAATCTTCAACTTCCAATTGTGACCCCTTGTTTCTGTGTCCCATCTCTGGAACATCCTGTCTCTGTCCATCTTATCTATTCCTTGCAGTATTTTGTATGTCGTTATCATGTCTCCCCTAACCCTCCTGTCCTCCAGTGGCGTCAGGCCTATTTCCCTTAACCTTTCTTCGTAGGACATTACCCTTAGCTCTGGAACTAGCCTTGTTGCAAACCTTTGCACTTTCTCTAATTTCTTGACGTGCTTGACCAGATGTGGGTTCCAAACTGGTGCTGCATACTCCAGTATGGGCCTGACGTACACAGTGTACAGTGTCTTGAACGATTCCTTACTGAGGTGTGACTTTGTAAATGGTCCAAGTCGGGCCGAAACGTCGTCGTAAGCTCCTCTCTTTTATATGTGCGGGTTGTGTGTGTATTGATTTTGAATTATTTGTATTATCTTAGATTATCTTATCTTGGATAAAATACTTTGACATTTCTTGAATATCTGTGAGTTGTCTCTGAATTCGACCACGTGATGACGCAGGGTGTGACAATAGTCCGTCTGGCAAAGTTTACATTTAGTTATGTACATCAGCTGGTGATACAACCTCTCAGAGATACGTGTAGCCCAGCCGGGTCCGGGCGGTAGTGACATCCAAGAGTCTGTTGATTTTGTTGGATGCTCCATAGACATGTGGCTCCTGCTGATGATAGAATGATGATAGATGGACTAGCTGATGTCAGTCTCCCTTTGTCTCAACCAACCTCCCATTGACCTGCACCCACACCTGAGCCTTATCATATAATGTTCTAACCCACCCCACTATTTCTTCTCCAAACCCCTGCCTTGATAAGATATCTAACAACATTCCCCTATCAACACTGTTGTATGCTGTCTCCCAGTCCAAACCCAGGACACCTCCACCCTTCTTGTTCTCTACGAATTTCCTAACCCTCCTGTGCCCTGTCCTGATGCTCCGTCCCGGCACCCCATGCTGTCCACCATCTAAAACCTTCTCGAGCACCCTCTTCATATGATTTGCCAGAATCTTTGCAAAAATTTTATAATCAGAGCATAACAAAGTTATAGCCCTGTACCCTTGCAACCTGTCACAATCCCTCCCCTTCGGTAAAAGCATTACCACACCCGTCCTCTGCACATCCTCCATGTAACCCCTATCCTTCACCTGATTGAATACCATCATGAGAACGTCCTTTAACACCTCCCAATGAGCTACATAGAAGTCTCCTGGCAACCCATCCACCCCAGGTGCTTTCCCCAACCTTAACCCCTGAACTGCCTGCCATACCTCGTCAACAGTGATACTCCCACCCAAATCCACCCTATCCTCCTCACTAAGATGCTCCTGTACACCCTCCAAAATATCCCTCCTACTCACCTCCTTTCTATCTACCCTCCCAAACGTACGCTGAAACCAAAACCCCGCATAAGCACTCATTCCTTCAGTGGTTCGCAACACCTACCCCTGTCTGTAGCCCCTAGATTTTCCTCTACCTTCAACGACGTTATCGTCATACCTTTCCCACGCGTTCTAAACCTTCTTAAAACTGTCCCTGAGGGCCTATCGCCCCATAAAACCTCCTCTAACTGACAGCGTACCCTGATTGTCTGAAATCTGTCGTTCTGTATATCCCTTAACCTCCCCCTAAGATACACGATTTCCTACTGATGACACCCCCCTTCCTCGTAACAAGCTCTCAACTGTCCCTCCAAGTACCGCTGCAACCCATACCTGTAACCCACCTCCACCGCCCCCTCACGCTGATAATAGGCCCTCACCGCCGCCTTAGCCATCAAGTTTCACCACTGCACCACATCTTCAATCCCCTGGCCCCCTCCCCACATCCCCTCCCACCATGCTGCAAAACCCTCTCTATCGCCATCCCTCTGTAACAAACTGACATTCAATTTCCAATAACCAGAATAAAACTTGACGGCCCCATCCCACCCCAACTCTGCTACGACACCCCTGTGATCAGAGAACCCAACGTCTAAACAACGCACCACTCCTACATCTATTCTCAACGAGTCGTACACTCGGTCCAAGCGAGCCGCATACCCTCTCCTTATGAAAGTGTGATCCACCATCACTTCCCTACCGTCAATAACATCTTTGACACCCACCACTTCTAACACATACCTTAACACCCCTAGCACACATCCCGAACCCCGCGGCTCTACATCCGTATAACACAGTTCCAGTCCCCCGCCACCACTGCTACCTCGGGTAGGCCTCGTAAGGCATAAACTAAAAAATCCCTCACAAATTCCTCCTTCACACCTCGGGCATTGACCGTGGGCATATATACCCCAATGAAACTTACCGGTATATCTCCCCAGTCACCGTCAATCCTGACAATCCTCTCCCTCCCCTCCTCCCAAGACTTCAGGTGAAAAGGGCTGGTCTCTCGAATGCCTACCAAGACCCCACCCTTTAAATTCTCAGAACTGCCTGTATATAAATTGAAACTGCTTAGCAACAAATCCCTACCGCACCTGTAATTGTGTTCTTGCAAGAAGCACACATCTATGCCCTCTCTTCTCAACGTGACTTCCACCCACTTTCGCTTTACCTCAGCCCTAAGACCATTAACATTCATGCTTAAACACCGGAAAGCTTCAGCGGAGGTTTCCCCCGATGCTTCATCAGTCTTGACACACCCTGTTTGCGCTCTGTACCTCCCCCACCATGGCCTACTCCTTCCCGTACCACACCCTTACCTTTGACCCCACCTTTCTCACCCTTGGCTACGTCTGCCCACACTTTTTTACCCGTCCTTTGACCCAGCATCAACACGTCATCCTCGACCTCATCAGACACCACCCCATCCACATCAGACACCTCCCTATGTACCTCAGCCTCCTCCACACACACCCGCACCTGGTCAACAGCACTACCACAATCACTCTGACATGCACCTTCACTCAGCACTTCTCCCTGGATAGCCGTCACCACCGGAAAATCCCCCTCCACATACTCCGCCTCCACTGAGGCCGGACTGTCTAGCATCTTACTCAGATCCTCCAGAAGAGGACCCGTTACGTCCTCAAGAACATCTGCCACCTCCTTCACGTAGCCGTCCTGGGCAACCTGCTCCACCTCCGGTTGCGTCACAGGTGGCAGAGAGACCACCACCTCATCCTCTGCCTCCATAACATCGCTCCACCTTCTTGCTCCGACGTCCTCATGCCCTGATGTTGGGACAGGACGATCGTGGTCCTGATCCTGGGGAACACTCATACCACCCCATTGCTCATCACCTTGTTGTTGTTGAGGAAAATTCCCCCGACGCTCACATGCTGCCGCCATATGCCCCGTCAATCTGCAGAGACGACACGTCCTCACCTGCCCTACATTAGTCACATAAACTTGCGTGCGGATGTCAGGCATCAAGACATATGAGGGTATCAGCCTCCGCAAGGACATTTTGAGACTGTAGGACCCCTCAGGCATCCCAGCATAGGTGCCCTGGGCCCACCATCCTGCATTCGCCGCATGAATAACACCATATGCCATGAACACATCTTTCACATCCACCGCATCCGCTTCGAAAGGGATGTTATGAATCCTTATCCACGTATATGTTGCAGACACATCCCTCAATCATACCTCCAAGCCTTCAAAGACTACCACTCATCAATCCTGAAATGTATCGATGGCCCTCTCATAAGCTCCACTGGTAACAAACTTCACGAACACTCTTGTAGCACCATTCAATGATATTCCATATAGGTCTTCAGTAGGAATACCATAAGCATCCCGTAGGATAGCAGGCAACAAGACATCAGCGTTGGATGGGTAAATAGCTCCCACAAGTACCTCAATGCACACCGTATTTACCCTCAGCCAGTACCTCTCCGCCATATTGGAGAAAATAAAGTTGATCACACTGGCCACCAGGGGACCTTGCCAGCACACCTGCACTCCACCAGGGTCGGGCAGCGAATACTGTGCTATTTAGCGGCTGGCGAATGGGAGATAATCAGGTTCGATTCAAGAAAGAGGAAAACAGAGCCCTTCGCCACATGAAGGATACATCCCCCAGGATGCAGCCCACACCACACCAGGTGTAAGGATACCCAACATTTCACCCATGCAGAGGACTGACCACGGACGCTCAGTGTGTGAGGAGAGAGCGTGCCAACCGAGCCACGGGAAGAGGCGAGAGATAAGTCAATCTTACCAGATGAGATATTGATTAAATTAATTGCACAAGAGCCATTCAACTCCTGGGGAACAGGAAGCAATCAGGGTTAGATATACGGTGAGGAGGTTAGCTCCAAGTCCTAGTGTATCAAGGCACACCGCTCTTGAAGGCTGTTTTAGGAATTAAAATATCCTTGACTGATGCAGTACAAGTGACTGCCAGCCTTAATAATCCTCGTGAAGCTGATAGGCTTTAAATTATAATTCAATATAATGTCAAATTTTATACCCGTATGGGTCGTAAAACGCCTGGGGACTAGAAGGTTATGTTTCATCTAGGGGGAAAATGAAAGTCTTAGTTCCTTGGATCAAGAGCCCAACAAGAGGAACACTCACTAATATCACAGCCTTTGGCCTACAACTTCATAAAATAAATTTCAGTTCTTATCAATATGCTTATATTTTCTCAGTTCAAAGAGAATATTTTTCCATGTGATTATGATGGGTATATTGGCAGTTCTTGGGTAATTGGCGAAGTGTCGTTGACAAGTCAGAGTTAACAACATTAATTTAGGGGAGAGCAAGGGTATGGGATCGTGTGTGAGGGGGAAGGGTGAAGACAGTGTTGAGGTTGGGGTCACTGCTCGTCTTGGAGCTGTCATTGTTGATGATTGTGCTGACTGTGGTGGTGGTGGTACTTGTGTGTCAGCCTGTCGTTTGTTTGAATGACCTCTCGACCAAGACAAGTACTCTAGGATCCTTTATTCGACCAGGATTTTTCTCCACTGCACAGGATAACTTTTCCTCACTTGCCAGGATTAAGTTTCTTCGTGCAGGATTCCTCCATATCGACTGACACGACACTGTGTCGTGTGCATGAGGCTCGTGATAATATCGAGGCGTTTACTACAGATTTCCGTTTGACTGAGTGTTACGTGATTTTGACGTGTTCAGTGTTCTACAGTAATTTGGTCTTTAAATACAGTAGGCTAATTTCTAGTCAAGAGGGTACCAAATCGTCGTATGTTAACTTCGGGGTCCGCTCAGCCAGTGAAAGACTGTGGACTGCCTACAACTAGTTACACTTGTTCTCCTGTGCACACTACTTTAATGAGTTACACCTGCCCTCCACCTGTCATAGTTAAGGTGCACTTCAAGAAGCACCTTAGAGACAACCCAGTCCTCGCTGCTGCTGTGCAGGGTAAACATAGTACTCCTGTCTTTATAACAGTGGACGGTACTGTCTTTGTTGCAATAGATGGTACTGGTGTGTAGTAGTGACAGTAATGGCTAATACTGCCATTTTGTTAATATAAATTTTAGTGTACATGTTTAGATGCTTCATGTGATTCTGCTGGAAGTTTTCACTAAAATATTTAATTTCTTTTGGGCATATCAGCCAGTAGATATAGCTAAATCTTAGTTACTGCCGTGTAAGAGTGGGGCCCCTCCCCCCGTCTGAAGTGTAGTACCTGATAGTTTTCTCCCCTGTAGAAGCGGATGAAGCCAGGCTGGCGCGACTCCAAGAGAGGCGCCAGCAGCCAGTGGAGTGCTCCTACAAAATATCTCCCACTCTGCACGATGCCCTCTACCCGTGGAGGTGAGATGACTAGTTATAACCACGGAATATGCAGCTTGTTGGAGAACTCTTAATACTTGCAGCTTGCTTAGAGGCTGGAAAACTTTAATTTACACGGTTGTATATTTTCACGTAGGATGTACTATTTCGAATAACTTCTGTGTTTAACGTTGACAGCTTGCCAAGTCCTGGCCTGGAACAGCGTTTGGGCCCCTCCAGGTGTACCATGGCCAGCACTCGCGAGTCCAAGGAGCCTTCCCAAGACAGCCCCACTCCGCATCACGAAGACAGTGCCCCCTCGGTAGGAGAGACTTCAAGCCAAAAGAATGGTCATAATGGCTGGATGGATTTCATAAGACGCGTCCTACGCACGTTGACTCCGTTCTGTAAGGAGGTAGTCGACTCGTGAAGTCTTCTGGACTACTGTTCATGTTGAAGCGTTTAGGAATAGTAGTTAAGATTATTTTTTTTTTTTTAACTTCTGTTATGCTTTTTAGTTCAGCTTTTGATGGACCACGCAAAAAATTATCTTTTGTGAATTAAACTTTTACTGTAGACTTGCTCAGAGACGAGATCACGTCCTTCAGAATAAGTGGAACTGGTCAGTCATTTATTTCTTTAGGGAAACTGTTTCTTCGTTGACAAATATATGTATTCGTATGCTTGTTGCCATATTTTGAGTAATACTAAATTTTATACTACGGATGTTTGTTTATATATACACTTTTTCTACATAAAACCTTTCAAAGAATTGACTATTGCCTTCAACCACAGAACAATTTTTTTTTTTACGGCTGCCATTAAGGTTTAATATCAATCTAACCTGTTTGCCATTTCCCTAGACAGTTACCACAGTCAAGGGAGGTACCTCGATGCGGATGAGACTTTCTTAATTCAACGAATCTGACCTGTTTATTCCCTTCCTTGACTCGATTCACATTGCCTCCCATTCCCTAAGTTCCGTATGATTCTTACGGATTGTTTTTTTTTTCCCCTAAATGAAATAAGCAATTCATAGTATTAATGCTACTAGACAACACTGATGCCCTCGAGATTTCATAATGATTCACGTGATTATTCTTGTAATGCTATTTAGTCTCCTCAAGGGAGGTAAGTGTCTGAATGCCGTTAAGGGGTAGTGGGGGCCCATCATTCCCCTTTGATCTACTCTGATTCCCTCCCATACGATGTAAGACTCCTACGGGTTTAGCGCTAATCCCCCCCCCCTCCGATTATATTTTAGTTAGGGATTAGTTGTGATTAAGTATTGTGACAACTAAGAGACTGTGGGTTAGTGCTTCTGTTTATGGGTAGGTTTGTACTACACGAAGGCTTTTACAAAATAGATGTGACATCCATTATGAATAAACTTTTTTTGTTTAATTTTGTCAAAGAATGTTACAGAAACTTCCCGAAAGGCAGTTTATTATATCTTGTAGCAAAAGGGCTTGCTGCTCACAGGAGACTTCAATATAAATCTCCTACATGACCAGGACCCACAATTAACAGAATTCACAAACACTATCAGCAACTGCTTGTTACTACCAACAATATCAAAACCTACAAGAATCTCCGAGACTAGTACCTCATTACTAGACCACATCTGGACTAATACTATAGCCCCTCTAAAATCAGGCATCATCAGACAACACCACAGACCACTATCCGACCTTTCTCATAACTAATCTTGGTAAATTGCCCCTAGATATTACAAAAGTTACCTTCAGACTACATAATGAGTCAGCTGTAAATAACTTTATAACAGCTATGATTAACATTGACTGGCATAATGAGTTAGAAACATATACAGATACTAATGAATGCATCAAGAATTTCCTTAACAAAACCCACCACCTCTATAACAGACATTGCCCTAAAAAAACTAAACAGATCACAGCTAAGAGACTTAACAATCCCTGGCTAACACCCAGCATCCTTAAATCCATTAACAAAAGGCACCAATATGAAAAACAATACAGAAGGGGTCTAATAACCAGAGAACAATCCAAACGCTACTCATTAATCCTTACCAGCCTGATAAGGAGATCAAAAAAATTGTATTATGAGAACAGACTCCAGAACATAAAAGGTGATATGAAAAAGACCTGGAAGACCCTATCTGCAATTCTAGGAAATAATAAGATAGCGAAAAACAACACCATCAAATTATCAAGAGCAGATGAAACCCCTACTCTCACCTACTGAGACAGCAAACAGACTTAATGTTTTCTTCTCCACCATAGGAAAGAATCTAGCGAGTAAAATCCCAAGCTCAAACACCCGTCCAACAGACTACCTCACAAACACCTACCCTAATATGCTATTCCTAGCTCCTACCAACCCAATTGAAGTCTCGCTCATAATCAACACCCTTAAAAACAAGGCAGGAGACATAAACAGCTTACCAACTTTTATGTAGAAAAAAGCTTCACAGGTACTGTCACCAATTATAGCAACACTATTCAATAAATCCATTGAAGCCTCTACCTTTCCATCAATTTTCAAAATAGCTAGGGTCACCCCGATCCACAAAGGAGGTGATCAAACAGACCTGAATAATTATAGACCAATTTCTAATTTACCATTGCTTTCTAAAATCTTCGAAAAACTAATTCATAGACAAATCTATTCCTACCTCGTCTCACACAATGTACTCAACCCCTGTCAATTTGGATTCAGGACAAACAAGAGCACAAACGATGCTATTACGCACATGTTGGAGTTAATATATACAGCACTTGAGAAAAAAAGAAGTCCCACTGGGAATCTTCATTGATCTACGCAAAGCTTTTGATACAGTCGACAAAAACATTAGCTAACTCAGCCCCCAGTCCCAGGACTGACCCAGACCCAGCCCCCAGCCATAGTGAACATCCAGTTTTGGTTAAGGACGCCACCACAGCCATAGCCTCTAATACAGATATAGTAGGGGAGTCCTCTTCCAGGGAAAATGTTGGCCCCATGTCATCAAAGGAGAAAAGCGCAGATAACGAGGAAAACCAAGGAGTGGAAAGAGAGGAAAAAAACGCAGATAATTCTGCAGATCTTTGGGAAAATACAAAGTCAGTAAATATAGGCAGCCAAAATATATGCAAATTCTATGCTAAAGGTATGTGCCTTTATGGCAGAGATTGTTGGAATAAACACACCAGAAAATGTGCCAACATGTTAAGGAAAGGAAAATGTCGGTTTAACAAAGAGTGCAGATACTTCCATCCAGTGATGTGTCAAGCTTCAACACAGTCCAGAGAATGTTATGACATGAGCTGCCCAGACCACCATATAAAGGGAACAGTACGATACAGAGAAAGCAGGGAAAGGGAAAATGAAAAGAACAGCAATCTTTTTAGATATAAGAGAAACAACCAGATAAAAGAAAGAGACAAAAGGTGGAAATGGTACAGAGGGGACAGATGGGCAGAACAGTGGGACAAGACAAGACAGGCACCAGCTCATCAGGGCTGTATAAACAATCAAAGTCAGTACTGGAGAAACCAGGGTATAGGCACCAGGGGCCATACCAGGTAGGACATCACCAGTGGTACTAACCAAACACAAAGAAAGACCAAACATCCCAAATGGTAACACCTGCTTCATATTTGCAAATATTCAGGGTCTGAAATCAAATAAAAATGACAAAGTTAGTTATGTTAGTGGACTCCTATCAGAAGCAAATGCCATGTTTGGAGCATTTACAGAAACACATACAAGGGATGTTTTGGACGGAGAGATTCAGATAGAAAACTATAACATGTATAGATGTGATAGAATTAATATGTCACAGGGAGGAGTAGGACTCTATATAAAAGATACTCTCTGTTGCACAGAAGTTTTGAACGCTACGAATGATATAGTAGAAATCCTCGGCATTAAAGTGGAAAATAAGAATCTAGTAATTATCCTAGTATACAAACCACCATCAGCAACTGCGGAGGAATTCACAGAGCAGTTAAAGAAGATAGATAGCTATCTGGATAGGCTAGAAAATCCACCCCAAACATTTTAATCCTTGGAGATTTTAATCTCCCTCATGTAAAATGGAAGATGAGGCACCATAATGTTATACCAGAAATAACTCCTGGAAGCACCCTGGCCCAACAGGCACATACCAGGGAACTAATGAGGCTTTGTGAAAAGTACTCACTAAACCAACAGATAATTGATCCCACTAGAAATGAAAATACCCTGGATTTGATATTCACAAACAACGAGGAATTAATCAGAGACATAACAGTTACAAAAACAATATACTCTGATCATAACATCATAGAAGTTCAAACTAGTATTAACTCAGGGTTAGGGAACTGCGACACTAATGTTAGAGACGGAATGTTCAGTAAGTTTAATTTTAATAACCATAGAATTGACTGGGAAAAATAAACCAAGAGCTATCAGACATATCATGGGAATCAGACATGAGCACCCTAAATCTCCACCAGTGCCTAGAGAAGCTGAATACAGAAGCATACAAGGTATGTATGAAACACGTACCATTGAGGAAACCCCGAAGAAGATCAGATATGAGAGAGAGCGTAGGAGATGGTACAGGAGAAGAAAACGGGTTACTGAATTGCTGAAAAACACAGTTATGTTGCAACAGAAGAGAGATAGCCTTAACCGAGAGATCACGGAATTAGAACAAAAACTTAAGATGTCATACCTGACAGAAGAAGTACAAAGGGAACAAAGAGCCATACAGGATATTGCAAGAAACCCAAAATATTTCTACTCCTATGCAAAATCCAAGCTAAGAACTACCTGTAGAATTGGACCATTATTGAGAGGAGATTCGTATACGGACGATGAACAGGAAATGAGTGAAATTCTAAAAGAACAGTATGAGTCAGTGTTCAGCAACCCACTAAATGACAGCAAGGTAGAAAATGCAGAAATATTTTCACTCCAGCAGAAGGCTGCGCAGACCACCTAACGACATTAGTACAAATCCCATAGATTTCGAAAAGAAATGGCCAACATGCCCACTCACTCAGCACCTGGACCAGATTCATGGAATGCTTTATTTATAAAGCAGTGCAAAGTACCATTAGCAAGAGCCCTTAGTATTCTGTGGAGAAAGAGCTTAGATCTAGGTGAAATTCCAGAGGCCTTAAAGAGTGCAGACATAGCTCCTTTGCATAAGGGAGGTAGTAGAGCACTAGCTAAAATTACAGACCAGTAGCCCTACTTCTCACATCATAAAAATCTTTGAAAGAGTGATGAGACGGCAGATTACAAAGTTCATGGACCAGCACAACCAACATAACCCGAACCAGCATGGCTTTAGAGCGGGTCGATCATGCCTGTCACAGCTGCTGAACCATTATGACAGAATTACGGAGGCATTGGAGGACGACCAAAACACATGTGATTTACACAGATTTTGCAAAGGCGTTTGACAAATGCGATCATGGAGTGATAGCGCACAAAATGAGGGCCATAGGCATTACGGGAAGGTAGGCAGATGGATTTTTGAGTTCCTAACACAAAGAACACAAAAGTAGTAGTGAACAGGGCAAGATCCAGCATCAGCGAGGTCAAAGCTCAGTGCCCCAAGGCACTGTCCTGGCACCTCTGCTGTTTCTCATCCTCATAGCAGACATAGATAAAAACACCCAGCACACTTTTGTATCATCATTTGCAGATGACACTAAAATAAGCATGAAAGTCACTACGGTAGAGGACACTGAAAATTACAGGAGGACATAAGCAAGGTCTTCCAATGGGCAGTGGAGAACAACATGACGTTCAATGGTGATAAGTTTCAGCTGCTTAGGTATGAGAAAAATGAAGAACTCAAAAGGAACACTATATACAAAACGCAAGAGGTCACCACATAGAACGAAAGGAACACGTAAAGGACTTGGGAATAATTATGTCTGCTGATCTGTCGTTTAAAGACCATAACAAGACAAAGATCACAACAGCCAGGAAGATGACGGGGTGGGTATTGAGAACTTTCAAAACAAGGGAAATAATGCCGATGGTGACACTATTCAAATCGCTAGTGCTCCCTCACTTAGAATACTGCTCAGTGCTGACGGCCCCGTTCAGGGCAGGAGAAATAGCAGAGCTGGAACAAATCCAGAGATCGTTTACGGCTCACATTGAGCCATTGAAACATCTAAATTATTGGGAACGCCTTCAAGTCTTGAACATGTACTCATTGGAGCGGAGGAGAGAGAGATACATGATAATATATACATGGAAAGTACTTGAGGGCCTGGTCCCAAATCTGCACACTGCCATAACAACATACTGGAGTGAGAGATATGGGAGAAAGTGTAAAATAAACCCAGTGAGGAGCAGGGGTGCGGTGGGGACAATACGGGAGCACTGTATTAACATCCGGGGTCCCAGACTATTCAACATCTTACCAGAAGATATCCGAAACACGGCTGGAACCAGTGTAGAAGCCTTCAAGAGGAAACTGGACAAATATCTTCACCAGGTGCCAGATCAACCAGGCTGTGATGGATATGTGGGGCAGCGGGCCTCCAGCAGCAACAGCCTGGTTGACCAGGCAAGCACCAGACGAGCCTGGCCCATGGCCGGGCTCAGAGAGTAGATACTCTCGAAACTCTTCAAAGGTATTTCAAAGGTAAAGGTATTTCAGTCGACCATGATTTACTGCTCACAAAATTAGCACACTATGGTATATGGGGGCACCCACTCAACTACCTAAAGTCATACCTCACCAACAGAAGCCAATACGTGTACACAAATGGAGCGAACTCTTCCACACAACAAATTACAGTCGGAGTCCCTCAAGGAAGTGTCCTGGGGCCACTCCTATTCCTCATTTACATAAATGACCTACCGAATGCATCACAACTACTCAAACCCATTTTATTTGCAGATGACACAACATATGTCTTCTCTCACCCAAATCCAGTTATACTGGCCAACACTGTTAATGCCGAATTACAGAAAATATCAACATGGATGACGACTAACAAGCTTACTCTCAATACTGACAAGACCTACTTCATACAGTTTGGAAGCAAAGCCACAAATGTTCCACTTAACATAACACTCAATGGTACATCCATCACAAGACTCAGAGGGAAAATTCCTAGGAATCCACCTTGACAGTAGCCTTAAATTCCAAACACATATACAACAAATTTCCAAGAAAATCTCGAAGACAGTAGGCATATTATCAAAGATACGCTATTATGTACCTCAATCAGCTCTCCTTGCACTATATCATTCACTTATCTACCCGTATCTCACCTATGGAATCTGTGCATGGGGATCAACAACGTTAAATCACCTTAGACCACTCATAACACAACAAAGGCCGCAGTCAGAATGATGATAAATTCCACTCTAGACAGCATACTCCACCAATATTCAAAGTCTCAAACTACTCACCGTAAAGAACATTCATACTTACTCTTCTGCCTACTACATATATAAAACTTTACACTCTAATATAAACCCTTTGCTCAAAATTCTCCTCACCAACTTTAATAGGACCCATGACCACAACACAAGACACAGATCACTTTTTGATATACCCCGTGTTCATATCAACCTATGTAAAAATTCTATGCACATAAAGGGCCCCAGAATCTGGAATTCATTACCAGTAAATATTAAGATAATCTTGTCTGAAAATCAATTTAAGACTCGACTCAAAAACCACCTACTCACCCAAAACTAAATGATCATACTATAAACTACTTTGAAAAATGCTCATTGTTACTTACCTATACGATAATCTCAATTTTTAATATGTTACTATTATGTTACCCCCTACTCATATTATAAGTTAATGTCAAAAATGCTCAATGTTATTTTCCTTAAGATAATCTCAATTCCATATTATCATTCAAGAATCTTAACACCTGTAACAATCTAATATCTAATATCATTATATAATAATTTAAACAGTAAAATTTCATCATATTGTAATTTTGAAAATAATTTTTAACTAGAATAAACTCAATAAATTTCTCTAATATTAAGTACATAGTTTTTAAGGACTAGAATAAGCTGCCCCTAATGCCATGGCATGTCAGTGGCTCTCCTTGCACTCAATTTACATTGTAACTACCGATACCCATGTAATCTGCAATGAAATAAAATTTGTTTGTTTGAATATTGAGTTGATAAATCTTCCCAAATCTGCTGCGTAGGACCATCATTCTCTCTTAAACACGGGCAGTGACCCATGTTTGCTTGTCAAATGTCTGGCCAGGTGTAGTGGTTGGCATGCTTAAACTAAGTTATAAAAATTTTCTCCACACTGCAAAAATAGAAGTGGAAACCAAAGGGCAAATACTTCCCCTACCCAGTTTCACTGTTGTCGTAACTAGCGTGGACTTGGCTGAGTAGATTTTGCAACAGCAAAGGACATCACGTTAGTCATTCAAATTCCTTGAATCGAAACTGACTGCCTTCCGTTCCCCTAGACACTGTCTCTTAGAGGTTAAGTTCTCCCCATAAATAGTCACGTTAGTCAAGTGTCCCAGGATCGAATTTTCTTACCTTTAGTCTAGATTAGATAAGGAATAGTCCCCCTTGTATTTTACTTTAGCTATGGAGGAGTCCTACACTGTTCCATTCACCTGTCTTTTACTTAGTTGGCGATGTTGAAGGCGTTATCAGTTTCCTTCTAAAGCGACTGACTTGGCAGTCATATCTCCCCATGCTTCAAAATTCACACATGCTCGACCATTATTCTTTATCAGTCGGACTTGGTACATGAGCGTTTTGCTTTTACAGATCCTTGCTGTAGACTGGGTATATCGGGTTGTGACCCTTTCCATGTACCTCTAAACTACGTCCTTTGCTAGTTGTTGGAATGTACGGTAGACTTGCTTGATGCCTGGAAATCCATGGCTGTTTATATCGTCTACCTCAATAGTACGATACTGTTTTCTTCAAGGGGGACTCCTTGGCAGTGAAGAGGTTTTTCAGTCTTTCTCCGACCGAACCTAATTACCCCCCCCTACCCCCATCCCTTCTTTCCCCTCCGTCTTTTTCCCCATCCCTCTCCTTTCTTTCCTGCTTTTGGGGTTTTCCCTCTTGACATTCTAGCTCCTAGGTTGGGGAAAGGGTGTCTTATATATTTCCCACTTTGTTGAGGTTCTTAGTGGTTTGCTGTGGAATCTGGATTATCTGGGAATGTCCCGTTCCCCCATCCAGAATTTTGGGGGTGACTCAGGGTGTCCTTCAGCTGATGGGTGTATCTCTATAGACTGTCAGTTACGGGAGGTGGTGGCTGATGGAGGTATGCATGGCGGCAGATTTGCAGCCGCCCTCTTTTTGTCCGCCGAGGTGACTCAGTGGATGCGAGGTTGCTATCCTGGACTGCTGGTTTCCTGGCATGAAAGGGTAGGGCATGGCATGGCATGGTGTCCACGTAGCATCTGCACTGAGGGGAGGGAAAGGACCCTCTTGGGTGCAGAGGGGGATATACAGTACCAGTCATTCCTCCCAGGAGCTATCCCTCTGCATTCTCCTATCTTTTTTTTTTCTCCCCCCCCCTATAAATAAACTTATGGAGACCCATGACTTGCCTCCTCCTGGGCACTTTCCCGCAGCACACCATTACAGACCTTGGCACTCCATACCATTCTTCATACCTCTTCCAGCTCAATTACCCTCCTCTGGTACCTGGTTAAACAGGCCTACTAGACACTTCTGACCTCTGTATGGCTTTGATTATGATACCGGCTTCTCCACATAGTGCATCGATTTTTCGGATCGTACACGCGACTCTGGACGGCCTGCCTCTAACCTTCCGTCCAAATAACCTTGATGTGTCGCTGATGACCCCTGTCTCGGTTTCCTCTCCCGCTTCTAAGATACGTCCAACTAGGCAGTTCCTTCCCTTATTCTGTTTGTCTTGTACAAAATTCTTTAAACTTCAACCATTCTTGGCAGGCCTTTCTCTAACCCACTAGCAAAAATATTCGTCCAACCCATTTTCGATTGACTGTCTTGCTATCTTTCCAGCATCGGCAAGGCATTCCTTCTCAAATGCTGGCCAGAAAATTTCCTTCCACGTTCTTAAGTGGCACATGCATTGTTCAAAATGCAGAGCAGGCACACCATCTTTCAATTGATGTTAATACACCAATTAAGATTCGCAAGCACATTTCCCTAAATTCTTGCTGTGGATCTACTGTACTTACACAGAAGATTGTACAACTATACTTTCTCCACTGTAATGACATTGGAGCAACTCTATCTCCAGAATCTCCCCATCATTAAAGTTAATTAACACGTACATACTCCCTGTTCGTGGGCGGAGGCATTATACTTGCAATATAGCAAGGCTAACTTTTGAGCCGTGAACTGCCACCATCTGTTTACATAGCAGGACAATGCCTAAGTGTGGGAGGTGATCCCTAACCACAGCAATGTCGAAAATGCTGGTGCTTCGGCCACCCAGAGAAATATTGCAGGTCAGAGGCAGAATGCTTTCTGTGGTACTGCTCATCTATGTCGTTTATGTAAATTGTGAACAAGGGGCCCAACACTGACCCCTGTGGAACACCGCTTGTGACGTGCCCCCATTCTGGTTTTCCCCATTTATGCAAAAACTCTGCAGCCACCCTTCCTCTTGCCTTATTTGTAAAGAGGCATACCCAGCTTATTCTCTCCGTTGCCCGATTTTCTTAAGATAAGAGGGAGATCCATTGTCTAGAGAACGGGGAAGGGGCAGGCGACGGTGGCTTCTCTTATGCCATGGCAGTGTCCCACCTCCAAAGGACTCCCATGGCTCTTATTCCAGGGTCGCTAGACAGTGCCAGACTTCGGTGGTGTCTGCTTCCACAATTGCCTCTGTGCCCCTTACTTCTGCAGTCAACTCAGTGTCCAACCCCTTTTACGGTCCTGGGCTCTGAGGTTCCAACCTCCTCATTTCTTACTGTCCTACTTCACCTTCTCCCTCACATGTTCTAACGTCTCACTGCCCCCTCTAATCTAAGTCGAAGCTACATATCCCTTCTCCAAAGTCTACATCTTCATTTACGTCCAAATCTCCTTCAATCCCCAAACCCCATGACATTCCCAAACTTTCTTCTATCCCCATGTCTTAAGTCTAGGTCTTTCCCTCGAGATTCATTTGATATTGTTGATCATCCAGCCTCAAGTACAGTCGCTCCCTCGTCTGCCCCTCCTGAAGTTTCTGCCTGCCAGGACACCTCTACCCTTTCTTTGGTATCTTCGTTTTCTCCACTTTTTACCCAAACTACTACATCTCCCTCTGCCGCCAAGCTCTCTCCGCCTTCTCTCTCTCCGCCTTCTCTCTCTCCGCCTTCTCTCTCGTCTGAGACTAAAGCCATCTCAACTTTTATCGAGGAGACATGTATGATGGACACCGGTTCACCCTTCCCCTTCCCCCTAGATAATTCACATTCTCACCTTCCGCGCCTTTCTTCATCCCAATACTTCACTCCTTACTAGGTTTCCATTGTCTCGGCATGGTGACTTTACCGGCCTTCCTGGTCCGTATACACATGCAAAATGTTACTGTTACGCTCTCTTAGCCGTTCATGGCTTATTTACAGTGGAATATTCGAGGCCTCTGGGATAATCGTGGAGAGCTTCAGATATTGCTTTCCCAATTTGCAAGAACCACAATTGCACTCTGCTGTTTTCCATCCAGTCTCTGGCTGTATCTTATTTCATTCATCGGATCCTTTTCGCGATAGGATTTTTAATGAAAGTGCACTTCTTGTGCACCACAGTATACGACATCCATACTTCGCTGCATTACACTGCAGTCCGCATGTACTTGGACAAGTGATATAAAGTCTGCTCTTTATATCTTTCTCTTGCTCGGTCATTATCTACTTCAGATTTCAGTGCTCAGCATTTCCTCTGGAGAGGGTCTCACTGATACCCCATTGTACCTGTATGGCTCCCGTATCTCTGAACGTAATACAGATTTCTCGGCATTGTTTGATCGCTGGGTGTCCTGTAAACCTCTCATTACTTCCTTGAAAGCAACTTGCTATAGCCAGCTGAACCTCCTTAAAACCATCGTTCATCTTTCGTGGGGGGAGGATCGTCCAACTCTCCGACTGCATTCGGCCCTAATTTTATCGCAACCACAAATAGGTGAGTGTACGTACGTACACACACATTCATATATACACATATACATAGTTTTAGTTTAATATCTTTATGCACCCCATACCCATCATGTGGGCGGTAGTCAAAAGATTAGAGGTACATAATGGGTCCAGGGACTGGACCCCAAAATTATAATAAACGAACTAGTTACAAAGGTAATGAACTCCAGGTAGATCTGGTCACAATCATGGCAACAATCATGGCAACAATCATGGCAACAATCATGAACAAAGTAATGAGCAACTGACACATCCACACCCGGTCACAATTGTAATGAGTTATAAGTACAAATATTAAGTGGGTCATCCATCCATCTATCCTGGGTGATGGAATATGACAAGGAAACAATGACTAGCTTTTGTTCCCACTATGTAACTATTATCTAGACTAGGGTTGCAGCACATTGCTACCATGAATATCACGTATATGATCTCAGTTAAGTTCAAACCTTAACGGAGCTGTAACGACTTGCGTCCCACCGAACTGGACTCCAGGTGCTCACAGGGACGACCATCTTGGCTTGAGCATTCCATACAGGTTTAGCGGAGAGGAAGATGACGTGAACAAAACCCTTAATAGAAAGTGGGCATTGATCCTGGTGGTTTAGCGCTTCTTTTGATAATAATAATAATAATAAATTGATCCTGGTAACAGCGCTGTAAAGATTTCTTCGGATTTTTAACCCCGGAGGGTTAGCCACTCAGGATAACCCAAGAAAGTCAGTGCGTCATCGAGGACTGTCTGTCTTATTTCCATTGGGGTCCTTAATCTTGTCCCCCAGGATGCGACCCACACCAGTCGACTAACAACCCAGGTACCTACTTACTGCTAGGTGAACATGACAACAGGTGTAAGGAAACACGTCGAAATGTTTCCACCCGCCGGGAATCGAACCCGGGGACTCCGTGTGTGAAGCGAGAGCTCTAGCCACCAGAGCACCGGGCCACCCTATTAAGATTATAATTCATGCTGGTGAAGTGATCTTGATCCGAGGAGCTGTATGACCCTCGTGACCGATGTGGGTTTAGCTCTTGTTTTTTTATTATAATTGATCCAAGGAAGTGAAGCTGCCTGCCCCTCAGACCGAGCCTGGTTACACTTCCTGGCAGCTCCGTGACTGCGACCCTTCAAGGGGAATGTTCTGATGAGTGAAGGGCTCTTGATACGAGGCGATCGACAGCGCTGTATGACCCTTGTGGGTTTAGTGCTTTCTTTGATTATAATAAAGCAGTCGAACTCCATTTACTTTTCCTTGGATCCCACCTTTTGACACTCTTTTGACACACTCTTTTGACACTTTTGACACACTCTTTTGACACACTCTTTTGACATTTTATCAGCAACAGCTTTATTACCCCAACTTTGTTTTTATTCTGTGCAACTTCAAGATGATTATTCTTATAAACCTCCACCTTGACTACTTCGCATTAACATAAAATAAAGATTTATTAAAAAGTTAATCACTTATCTTGTCTAGACTTAAGTAGTTATTATGTACTAGGATTAGTCTGCCAGAAATGCCACATCATGATAGTGACTCTTGACCCTTGTGGTTTAGCGCTTCTTTTGATTATAATAATAATGATAGTAATTATTTTTGTACTTAAATCAAAACTGTAATTACACAGTTATCTTTGCAAAGAAATAAAACCTTTATTTTCTTTCTTTTTCCTCTAGCACACTGCAGCACTGTATGACTATTGTGGGTTTAGCGCTCAGTTATGATTATAATAATTTTCCTTGGATCAAACCTGATTGCCTTCTTCTTGGTAAGAAAGGCACTCAGTGAAACCTTTATTGCGACGTTTCGCCCAGAATTGACTTGATCAAGTTTAATATACACGCTGATACTCAGCCCTTATAAATCAAACGAGCGCCCTGAGGTCAGGCACGGGAGACGTCACAAGTGAGGTCACAGTGCACGACGTGTGTGTACATGTATGGTACACAGTACCGACAAGATGAACAATTAGACACGTGTAACATCTGGGTATCTTTATTGTAGACGTTTAGAAATTATATATATATATATATATATATATATATATATATATATATATATATATATATATATATATATATATATATATATATTTATTATCTTTCAATCTTGTCCTTGAATTAGTATTAAGTCAGTGGATGGTAAAACGTCTACAGTAAAGATACCCAGATGTCTAATTCATCAGTGTAGACTGTGGTGAACCACGCATGCATGGCTGATGTTGACCAGGTGAACATGTTTGTTCCCCATCAAGGGAGGTTCCTTGATGCTGGTGAGAGGTTCTTGATTCAAGGAATTGAACCTGCGCCTCAGTTCCCCAAATCGAAACCTGAATGACTTCCTCCCCTCCCAGGCGCTGCATGACCCCTACGAGCTTAGTGCTCCCCATGAATGCTGTAAACTCCCGCATACCCCGTGGAGGCTCTAGTAAGGTTTACAATCAGTGGAGGTGACAGTGGTGGCAACCACTGTCACCTCCAGTGTTGGATCTGCCTCTGGGAGTGGTGGAGTGCATTGGAAACTAAAAAGGTGTATTATCTTTACCCCTAAGAGTTAGTAACCCAGGATAAGCCAGGCCAGTGTGGCTTATCTCCATGTGGTGTCCCAGGTGCCACCTACAACAGTCCACGAACATCTGGGTGCCCACTTACTGTTGCTTGAACAGGGACAACAGGTGTATGCTAACCTGCTCAACTTTTCCACTTGACTCTGATGGGTTTAGCAGGATCGAACCCGCTCGTTTCGGTTATAAGCCAATGACTCTTATCCCCGTCTGTTCTCGCACCACCACATTTCCTAGTTTAAAATGAAGAAAATAGATCGAAAAAAGCGGCAAATAGTACTAAACAAATAGAAATTGGAGGCCACAACGGGATGGGTCCTACACAGATGACAGCAAGGAAATGAGTGAGTTACTAAAGTCCCAGTATGACTAAGTTTTTAGCGAGCCGCTAACCAGACTGAAAGTCAAAGACCTAAATGATTTTTTTTTATGAGTGCCCCTCTTTAAGGGGGGCTCCTTGACGAGGTAAAGAGGCTATCGGTCTGAGGAATTGGACCTTTTGGTCTTCTTCCTCAGACCGAACTTAATTACCCCCTAATCCCCCTCCCCTATCCCATCTCCTCCATCCTCCCTTTTTCCCTTTCCTCCTCTTCCTCCTCATCCCTCCCTTAGTTCCTTTCCAGTTTTACCCTGGGAGCTTCTCTCCTCAGGCATTCTAGTTCCTAGGTAGGGGGAAGGGTATCGTGGTCCATCCCATTCCGTTGAGGTCCTTGGCGGTGGTGTAGTTTGCCGTGGAATCTGGATCGCCTGGGGATGTCCCGATCCATCTCCGGTCACCCGGGGGGGTGGCCTTGGGTATCTTTTGGGCGACGGGTGTATCTCTGGAGGCCACCTTTCGGATTCCGGGGGTGGTGACCGAAAGCGATATGCTTTGTGGCGGATATCCGGCCTCCCTCTCTTTTGTCCGCCAAGATGGCTCGGTGGATGTGAGGTTGCTATCCCGGATTGCTGGTTTACTGGCATGAAGGGTAGGGTATGGCACGGGTTCCATGCAGCATCTGCACTACTTGCGGTGTTGAGGTCCTCTTGTGCGATAAACCACCTCAGTTACTGGGAATGCTTGAAGTTCCTAAACCTGTACTCCCTAGAACGCAGGCGGGAGAGATACATTATTATATACACGTGGAAAATTCTCGAGGGATTAGTACCAAACTTGCACACGAGAGTCACTCCCTACGAAAGCAAAAGACTTGGCAGACGATGCAACATCCCCCCAATGAAAAGCAGTGGTGCCACTAGCACGTTGAGAGACAACACAATAAGTGTCAGGGGCCCAAGACTGTTCATCTGCCTCCCAGCATACGTCAGGGGGATTACCAACAAATCCCTGGCTGTCTTCAAGCAGGCACTGGACAGGCACCTAAAGTCGGTACCTGACCAGCCGGGCTGTGGTTCGTACGTTGGACTGCGTGCTGCCAGCAGTAACAGCCTGGTTCATCAGGCTCTGATCCAACATGAGGCCTGGTCACAGACCGGGCAGCAGGGGCGTTGACCCCTGGAACTCTCTCCAGGTATACTCCAGGTATACGTTAAGTTTAAATGTTTCTCTTAAATATTTCATGTGGTGATAAATTAATTTTTTTGTTAATTAATTTAACTAAATATACATTTTCCTTTTTCCTTATATAAGAACTGCGCAAATCAAGTGTAATGTAGAATTGTTCCTTCTTTCTTAAGAAAACCTAATTTTTTAGTATAGTTTCCCCTCAAGGAAGGTTCCTTGATGCTGGTGTACTCACCTAATTGTACTCACCTAATTGTGGTTGCAGGGGTCGATACTCAGCTCCTGGCCCTGCCTCTTCGCTGCCTGCTACTGGGTCTCTGCTCTCCCTGCTCCATGAGCTTCATCATACCTTGTCTTAAAACTATGTATGGTTCCTGACTCCACTACCTCACTTTCCAGACTATTCCACTTCCTGACAACTCTGTGACTGAAGAAATGCTTCCTAACATCCCTTTGACTCATCTGAGTCTTCAACTTCCAGTTGTGCCCCCTTGTTTCTGTGTTCCCTCTCTGGAACATCCTGTCACTGTTTACCTTGTCTGTTCCCCGCAGTATTTTGTATGTCGTTATCATGTTTCCTCTAACCCTTCTGTCCTCCAGTGTTGTTAGTCCTATTTCCCTCAACCTTTCTTCATAGGACAGTCCCCTGAGTTGTGGAACTAACCTTGTCGCAAACCTTTGCACATTCTCTAATTTCTTGACGTGCTTGACCAGGTGTGGGTTCCAGACTGGGGCTGCATACTTTAGTATGGGCCTGACGTACACGGTGTACAGTGTCTTGAACAATTCCTTATTAAGGTAACGGAACGCTAATCTTAGGTTTGCCAGTCGCCCATATGCTGCCGCAGTTATCTGGTTGATGTGTGTTTCCGGAGACGTGCTTGGTGTTATACTTACCCCAAGGTCTTTCTCCTTTGACGAGGTTTGTAGCCTTTGTCCACCTAGCCTGTACTCTGTCAGTGGTCTTCTTTGCCCTTCTCCGATCTTCATGACTTTGCATTTGGTGGGATTAAATTCGAGAAGCCAGTTGCTAGACCAGATGTCAAGCTTGTCCAGGTCTGTTTGAAGTCCTGCTTGGTCCTCATCCGATGTGATTCTCCTCATTAATTTCACATCATCTGCGAACAGAGACACTTCTGAGTCTATCCCGTTCGTCATGTCATTCATATATACCAAGAATAGCACTGGTCCTAGGACTGACCTCTGCGGTACACCGCTCGTCACAACCGCCCACTGTGATACCTCATCACGCACCATGACCCGTTGTTGCCTCCCTGTGAGGTATTCCCTGATCCATTCCAGTGCCCTTCCTGAGGGGGCTTTTGATCCAGGGAATTGGATTTTGGCTCCAGTTCCCTGAATTGAGACTGAATTACTTCCACCCCTTCCCCCACAGGCGCTGTATAATCCCTACGGGTTTAGCGCTCTCCCTAATAATACTAATAATAATTAGAACAGTTTAAGGAATAACAAGAAAAATTTCGCATTGTTCTGACTATTTTTAACAGAGTTATTACAACAATAAATTTACACTCAGCTCCTTGAGATCATTGCATAATAAGCCAAGACTGCAAACTTTGACTGAAAAGCTCGACATCTTCACCTGTAAGTTAGTCAGTCAGTCAGTCAGTCAGTAAGTACGTGAGTAAGTTTATTTAGGTACAGGTCCACAAGAATGCAATTATCATACGTAGTAACATGTGTGTAAATTACGTAGGATAACCCAAAAAAGTGAGACAGTGACTTATGCCCAATAATAATTATTACGCAGATTGTCATACTGATTACAAGGACCCCAGTGGAAATAAGTCTAAATAATTAATGGGCATAATAATAATGCGTAATAATAATTAATTTCAGATAATAATTAGTATCATTGCTGTTATGTAATGTTACAGTAACCCAAAGTTTTCGCATTATTACGTTGGCAGTCTTAATGCCTATGGCCTCTTTGGTTAGAGATATTTAGTGATATTCTTGCATATAGGTTCTATGTAGAGGTACTTTGTTCTTACCATATGGGATATAGTGTCCAGTGTTCATGGTTCTTGTGTAACACAGGGTTTTATATGCATCTGTATGATGTTTAGCTTTTAAGTGTTTATGTTCAGAAACCACAAGTGGAGTCTACCTGGAGTCTACCTGGAGAGAATTCCAGGGGTCAACGCCCCCGCGGCCCGGTCTGTGACCAGGCCTCCTGTTGGACCAGAGCCTGATCAACCAGGCTGTTACTGCTGGCCGCACGCAGTCCAACGTACGAACCACAGCCTGGCTGGTCAGGTACCGACTTTAGGTGCCTGTCCAGTGCCTGCTTGAAGACAGCCAGGGGTTTGTTGGTAATCCCCCTGATGTATGCTGGGAGGCAGTTGAACAATCTTGGGCCCCTGATACTTACTGTGTTGTCCCTCAACGTGCTAGTGGCACCCCTGCTCTTCATTGGGGAATGTTACATCGCCTGCCGAGTCTTTTGCTTTCGTACGGAGTGATTTTTGTGTGCAAGTTTGGTACTAAGCCCTCGAGAATTTTCCATGTGTATATAATAATGTATCTCTCCCGCCTGTGTTCTAGAGAGTACAGGTTTAGGAACTTCAAGCGTTCCCAGTAGTTGAGGTGGTTTATCGCACTTATGCGTGCCGTGAAGGTTCTCTGCACATTTTCATGGTCAGCAATTTCACCCGCCTTGAAAGGTGCAGTTAGTGTGCAGCAATATTCCAGCCTAGATAGAACAAGCGATCTGTAGAGTGTCAACATGGGCTTGGCATCCCTGGTTTTGAAGGTTCTCATTATCCATCCTGTCATTTTTCGAGCAGATGCAATTGCTACATTGTTATGGTCCTTGAAGGTGAGATCCTCTGACATGATCACTCCCAGGTCTTTGACATTAGTTTTTCGCTCTATTGTGTGGTTGGAATTAGTTTTGTACTCCGATGAGATTTTAATTTCTTCACGTTTTCCGTATCTGAGTAATTGAAATTTCTCATCATTGAACTTCATATTGTTTTCTGCAGCCCATTTAAAGATTTGGTTTATGTCTGCTTGGAGTCTTGCAGTGTCTTCAACGGTGGACACTGTCATACAGATTCGGGTGTCATCTGCAAAGGAAGACACAGCACTGTGGCTTATATCCCTGTCAATGTCTGATATGAGGATGAGGAATAGGATGGGAGCAAGTACTGTGGAAAATATTGGTATTTTCCGAAAGTTGTAATTGATAAACTTTCCAATATGAATAGATATCATTCATGTGTTGCTGGTGGCTTAACATTAACTGAAAGGAACCAACGAATTCACACGCATGCACGAGATGCCTGGGCAGCTGGGCAGAGAGGGGAATAGGCAGAGAGTGAAGAGCGAGCCTAGCGACCCGATTTCAGGTGATGATGGCGAGTCAAATTTGGAGATTCCGGCCACCTAATCGGATTTAATTACCGCCTTTCGTAATGTGGAGGAATATCCAGTGACGGGGGAATATCGAGGGACAATCGGTCCAGGAGGTCCAGTAATCGGACAATAATTGTGAAA